>JWJA01000916.1:0-17389 GCA_000812885.1 Lanzia echinophila
TGTGGGTGCGGATATGGGGAGACGGTGGTCTCTTCGTGGGTCGGATTTGAGGAATGCTTGGATTCGATCGAAGGAGGCAATGGCCGTGTTTATCATGAGTATCGTTCTCATAAGCGTGTTCATTGGATCCGATAACAGTGCTATGAGAGACATGGCTGTGTATGCAGTTGAGGTAGTCAATGTTTGTCCGGTATAATGTGCTGAGATGACAAAGACTGTGAATGTGGCCAGCGGCGAAACCACACCGGTGCTATTTGCTGTGATCCAAACAAGTCAGCGAGTGCTAAATCTTTCTCATTTATATTCGGATTTTTATAGGTAAGGACACCCGTTTTCCTTACCGAGAAATACGCGGCCGCAAATGAGTCTGCGGTATAAAGTCGATAGATAGACTTCTGATACACGAAGTGATTGAATCATATTGGTGATAATTTCCGTGAAGCCTAGCATTTTGGCCGCCTTCAGATATGATATTAGTCTACTGAACGTCCGGGCCTATTTCGGGTGATTGTAAACTGTCGACTTACTTTCATCGAGCCAAGCATAGAAGCCGTAACATCCACACGCGTCTGTATACCGCGCATCCAGACCTTTTGCGCATTTCCTGTCGATCTAGCAAGGAGAAATATACCTGCGGTGCAGATGATAGCTACTGAGCAAGGAGCCAGAAATGCCAAACCAAGTTGTCGCTCTAAGAGAAAGAGTGCGATGGCTAATTCGATTGGGACGGCCCAGAGTTCATGGATGTTGGTGAATCCTTCGCATATAGCATCTGAGAGAAAAGTTCAGCTATATTGCCCTAGATTTCGATGGAGTACAGGGTAGTAGACTGGAGTGACATACCGGTATCGTTAGCCATCAATGTGACGGCAACCG
Organism: Lanzia echinophila; assembly: GCA_000812885.1. Classification (NCBI taxonomy): domain Eukaryota; kingdom Fungi; phylum Ascomycota; class Leotiomycetes; order Helotiales; family Rutstroemiaceae; genus Lanzia; species Lanzia echinophila. The sequence continues at coordinate 877 of JWJA01000916.1, forward strand.
ATTCATCCAGCGCAGTAATACTCAGATCGACCGTCTTGGAATAAATCAATGTTACTAAAGACCCTCTAACTATCGTCTTAAAGCGATAAGCCATATGATAATACGCCCCGCTACAAACCGCCATTCCCAAAAACACGAGTCCAAAAGCTGCAGTAAGACCCCATCCATTACTCTCCGGTTGATTCGCATCATTAGCAAACTCGACCGTCTTAGATAGAAGAAAAGGCTGCACATAAGTAAGAGCAACCATGCAAATTCTCGGCAAAATTCCATAAGCCAACGCACCTCTCGAAGCCTTTATCGTTGCCCAAAAGAGCGCCCGCTTTCCACTCTGCTCACATTCATTCCAGGCCGCTTGAGCACGAAGATGCAAATATTCAGAACTCATATCCTCACCAATAGGATAAAGATCCTCATTGCGAATGACTCGTTGGAAGCCATCTCTCATAAGAGTATTGAGCCACCAGAAGAAACTGCGACTATAGATTCCACTCGTAGCTTCTGGCGACGCATGGCGATACCTATCGAGAAGAATGTGGCGTTTCTCGATCGCTTCGGCGATAAGAATCATGATTTTGATGCCTAGAGTGCTGGTGAAAACCGCGGCTGTGGGGTTGTTTAATCGATCGAGCCAGAGGGTTCGCGCGTGAGCAATGTCCAGTGGGACGGTTAGTAAGAGCCATACGTTGATTATAGCGGACGGCCGCACGGATCGTAAATGCTCGATGTGCGAGAGGGCACAAAGTCCAATGGCATCTATCAACGTAAGAGTCGCTGCAGCTATTGTCGCTCGTGTGCGTAATGTTGATGTGGCAACATTCATAATAAGCAACACGGCCTGCATGATAGTGAATACTCCAAGAAATAGCTACATATATATTTATCAGCCAAAGACCAAGATACCCAAAGTTTCTAAGAACCCGGCTCCATGTGGATCATGTGGAAACGTATCGTACCATTTTATTACTATGCAGAAAGCTTCCCGTCACTTTTCGAGGCTGCCCTTTTAACATCCATATTCGTACAGGTAGCGAAAGCAATAGAAGAGCAGATGGTACGCTAGAGAAGAACACATCTTCGAATAAAGGTGTAAAGTCAAATCTGCCGGGCTCGACAGGGCCAAAATCGTTGATGGGAAACTCGATGCTGGAATGGTTGTTTGCCATCTTATCTTCCAGAATCCTGAGCTTGCTTTTGTTGAGCAAGTGGTGAAGTGCAATGACTAGCCCAAACTTTTGATGCTGCAAGTACGAGGAAATGAATTGACGGAGAAAATGGCGTGAGGAGCAAAAGGCAATATATAGACAGAGCCCAATACCAGCGTAGAAGTCAGCGTTCTTACCAACGATATTACGAACCAGCGAATCAAGGGTTGATTACATAGATTTTATATTCCGTACCCCACTTTGAGGCAACTCCGATTCCGTAAATCTTATCTTGATATTCCGGCGCGTTTGTAAACTGCTGCCTACCTAGGTACACGACATCACTTTACAGATAGACTGCTTGGCCTGGAAATATTTATTGGTATATAATGAATATACACAAAGATGTCGTCACTTAACGCGTATATTTTAACACTTATTGAGAAGGAATACACGCAATCTTGTATCCTGTATCTTCCTTTCTTGCAATTTCTGCACTCGGTGAATGAAAAAAAAATCAAAACTTGGATTTCTTATCGTACAGTGAGATGAATGGAGGCCAGAATAAATATTGCAATGAGTATTCTATGTATACCAGAGATACTTGCTTACATCCTTCCGATAACATGCGACAAGTACGTACAAGCAGCGATATTTTGATCAAAAAAAACGAGGAGTTAGACAATGGCAGTTCATGCGCTGTATTGGCAAATTATGTTTATTAATGAAACACGAATGCACTTGCAATTTGCCTTCGAGATGGCGTGAGAGGGTTTCTTTTGGTATTGATGTTTGAACGCACCTTGAAAATTCATTTTCGAAAACATGTTGGCAGGAATATTCATGCACCACTGCGAAAGCCACACTTCTAAGGGTAGTGGCTGAGGGAAGAGGTTGTGATACCTACCTAGGGTATGTTCTGAAACTTCCCACTTCGGCTAAGCAGTTAAAAATTGAGGATGAGTTCACGATGCAATTAAAAGAGATGCCGGACTTGGTCAGTTTCGCTAACAACATTATTCAATGGTTGTCACGTATCAGTTGGACTGACCGAACTGCCGCCACTGGGTCCAAGTGATGACTTTCTGCGCGTGTAGAAAGAAATGACTTATAAGAAGGGTCGTGAATGCATTGTGTAGGTATGTTGTTGATGTGTGGCTTGGGAGAAAAGAGATTAGATTAGATCTATTAAAGAGTAGCAATACTGGAATAGCGACAACGATACATGAATTCTTGATATAGACGAGAATATCAACTCTAATCCGAATTCATATACGTACGGCTCTTCCCTATCACTGTCAACTGCCCCGCTCACTTGCTCATGTACTATACTCATCTCTACCGTATATTAAAGAAGGAGAACTTTCATACTCCACCCTACCATGTTCAGGTTAAACATCTGCAAAGGAAGCTCTTGATAGTAGAAGCTCTTGATCGTAGAAGCTATTGATAGTAGAAGCTCTTGTAGTACTGTCTTCTAGTGCTGTCTAGATACTTTATAGAGTCTCCCAAGAAGCCAACTCCCTTAAATAGCATAGACCCCAAAGAAAATCATGGCCCTTGTATCACAAACAAGGTATAGCTGACCCCTCACTGATGACGAAGAGAGAATCACTAACTCATTCCTAATTCGCGAACAACGACAAGAGGTGAATCATCCCCGCACAACACACAAAACATGCGAGTATCTGAATTGAATCAAACCGCCACCGTGATGAGCTAATAGTTCGAGAGGCGCTCGGGCCAGGCAGGGGCTCTGAGAATATAAATGTTGCGATGGGTCTGTGGGGATTCCTTTTTATATCGACAGGAAACATTAACCTTGACTCGCGATGTGTGGTGCTCGTGAGGATACTGCAGCAATCGCATTCTACATATGTCGTAGAATCGCAGTATCTCGTCGAAAACAACGGGGTTTTCGTTCGTTCTATGTATCTCCATCCGTCCATCTGAAACAGTATCATTGTCACTATAATCGTTGTTGAGTATCGTCAGTATATATCTATCATCAGCGAACAATAATCAGCACTACGCAGGTTGTAAATCTTTCCTAGCTCCCAAGATCTGGCCGTCTAGACAAGACAGAAGTTGATGAACGGTTGCTTGAAACTGTTGAGCCGTGAACGTTGTTGAGTCTCCTTCAAATATTTCCCGTCTAGATTCGTTTGCTAGGGTCCCGGGGTGCGGCGTACCTTATGATGCGGGCAGCAAACACCATATCATTAATTTCTAAGTTCTTAGCTGGTGAATATGTATCCGGTATCAGCCCCGCGGGCGGCCACCCAGGCTATAGGTTACAGTACCGGAATATGATTTCTTCGGGGCCTTATTGTCTCTGTCATTGGACGAGGGCTTTTGCGCTTGGTATTGTTTTGATCCGAATTGCTGTGATGGTATATATATTCTTATTGTTGTTTTCCATTACCTGGAGATCCACTGTCAGCTCCAAATTCCCGTATTCCATACGGATGCAATCCTCGTCTCGCGAAAGTTTTACTAGTATGCCCGTATTCTATCAGGTGAAAACTAACCTGAGAATAGTGCGTCGAAAGCCACTGACTGAAACCTAGAACTCCATGGTTCGTTTTTCTTCATTGTTCTCTTATTCGTTATTGGTGTGGTCCCTATAGGAAAGTTGCCACTTTTATAGATTTTAGAGATGATGGCTGTGAGCGAGCGAGGTAGCGGGCTTAGTTCCAACTTAGTAGGTTAGGCAAGACATATAATTCACTGGCAACCGGTTGTGTATTCATCTCATCGTACTCCCTTTCATTTCGGGGTTGTAATTACAAATGAACACAACCTTGCATGATATAATTACGCAAGTATTCTCCATACTATAGGAAAATCTCACTCACTGGCAGCTAAGACGAATATCTCACATCTCTCTCCAGCACCATAATCTTGACTTGAATCAAAGTTGCTGTGTTCTAACATTCTAGAGAAGACAAATGTGCAACAAACCATCTGAAGCTGATTTGAGGAGGAGAACCAGACTCGTGTATCCATCACTTCTCAAACCTTCCCTCATCTGAGTATTTGTTATTGAATGAAGATAGAAACAGAAAGATATGAGGTCATCGGCCGAGGAACGTATACAGAGTGAAATGAGGGGAAGGAATTAGTGAATTTGGTGCAGATGGTTGTGTATATGATCTTGAATTTGTGAATTAAAAATCGTTCTTTTCTATTTGTAGATTTTTAACTGCGTATAAGAGGTATTTAAGTTGATATGCTGTACTGGCTCTATATTAGATAGTGGAGGCCAATGTGGTTTTCTTATTTAGGGTGTGAATGGGATCGGCTGTGTGTGTATGCCTGTGTGTGTGTAGCGTATTTGAAGATATATATGGAGATATGACCGGTATGAGATCTTATAAGGTAGGGAAATGGAGGTAAAAGTGAAAGCGTAGCGAAATGTAATCGAATATGGGAATGACAGCAACTGCAAATCGATTATTGTTGCCAAAATCGTGGGAAGCGTAGGATGAGCAAGTCACCGCCATAACTCCCGGGACTACTAGCATAAGGAATCAAACTTAGAGGTTTGGTGTAGATGATGTTGATGTTCTTTTGCATGGCATAACTTATCTGCAAGTATAGCACTTGCTGTAATTTGCACAGTATATCCGGTATGTACATTCTTTAGCATGAGCGGCGTTGGGAGAGAAGATAAAGCTGGTGGTGATTTGAAATGAGAAGTAAAATCGATTTGGAAGAAAAACACCACAGTTAAGCATTCTAACCCCATTTTAACGTTACAACTGCAAAACTTGACCAAGACGGAATCCACCGTCGAAGTAACATGAAGTCCTGCCTGTAGCCTATATCCAGATCATCAACTAGTCCGAGCTCCTTCAGCCCCTAAGTCATTGTTTTCCAGTTTTCGGGATTCGGGCGGAATCTTCATGTAAGGAATAATCTCGAAATGGAATGTAACAGGCTTGCTGTATTTCATATTTCCAACATAACTCATGCAAAGCTTATGCTGATGCGGCTTTAATTCATCGCCTCCTTTATCATAAAAAATATGATCCAGCCTGCATGTCTAATCCATTCACTCGGTAGGCAGCGACTTGGGTATCCGATCTCTGTTCGCTCAATCATTTATCAATATCAGTATCACATCCGAATTGAAGACGAATACCGAAGGATCGATGTATGTGAAAATCCGAAGAAGGAGCAGGCTAGCGGGGAAATCATAGGCAGACTAGGCACCAGGACCTCCTCTGCCTGATTGTGGAGTTTACTAGATCCTTGCATTATGTACAGATGTATCTGATATTGTGGAAGGATAGGTACAACGGATTCGGGTGGCTAGAGTAGTGCCGACCTGTGATTTTTCATATTCCTGGTGTTGTGTTTCGAGTATCGAGGTTCATTCGTGAAAATGGTGGTGAGTGGAGAAAGTTCAGATTTGGACTTCTGCAGCGGCAAGCTTGGTCCCTCCTTATTCTGTTCTTTATTCTTTGTTCTCGAAATGCTGACGTCGTGGTCTGTAGAGTCCAGCCTAAAGAAGATCAAATATGGAAATGTGAGTATGGTATTGGACAAGCTCGTTGACTGTGCCAGTATGTTCCAAACCGCTAACAAAGCTCTTAGTCCGTGGATATGTATGAAACCCACGACAAGCTGTAAGTCGAGCTTTAACATAGTGCTTGACGCTCCCTAGTTGTGCTGATCAATAATGAAGGGCATCGAGTGGGGTTCGACATCTGCATGTGCTGATTTCTTGGGAATGAGATCGTAGCTCGGGGACGTTACCGTTGTATTCGAAGCCGAAGTGAATGAGGTATGGGTTTCTGTTGATCTGCTATGGTTGAGACAGTGTTGGCAGTATGCTGTACAGAGGTCCCGCAAGGTATTCGTATCGAACAGTTGAAAATATGATTCGCGTTAACACGAGTATTCAGTAGGCAATTCAACTTGCCAAATACTCGACCGCCAGAGTAGTCGAAAACTATACCTCAAAGACGAAAACGATCCACGGAGAAAATACTGAAAAGGCGCTCAAAGAGTCCTGCTGATATACGAGTGTTTGTTTTTCTCGTGTAATGAGCCTTTTTAACCGGTGTGCTGCTGGGTTCCTGGGTTGATATGGCAGGATAAATGGCGAATCAAATCCAAGCATTGTCTAGTCTCTTCCATACAAATCTATCGAGTACTGCGTTCTAAAGCTTTGATTCACAGTCTTTTTGTAAGTGTATAGCGGTACTAAAGACCTTCTGCCATACTCAATACAGAAGTTTTCGAAGTTAGAAAAGATCAATTGCTCATATCCTCCATCGATAATTACATCTTTCCAAGCAACAACCAAAGCTTGCAAGTCCTCGGTCGACAATTCGGATTTGACGTCCTCATCATCGAGTCATCAATACCCAGTTCACTATTCTCATAACACAAATTCGGATCTCCATTCTCGACAACTGTATAATGGATCCAATACAAAATTACCGACTTGCAGACACCCTCAACCAATTTGACTATTCACGGCGCCTCATCATCCTGGAGCTTTGCATCCGCGATAACAATGAAACTCTGCATCGAGTACGCGGCCGACTCCGAGTGATGCGCGAACGTCGTTGGATTATTGAGCGTGGGACTATCGAGTGCGTAATTTCCATTCTATAATCATACCCGTCCTCATCATAATCACTCCTGTCGCTAACCATGACACGTATTTAGTGTTTTCGCCGACTGGGCTCGCAAACTCGAAGACGCGAAGGAACAATTGCAGGAGATGAAACGTCTTATCTTGTGGATTATAAATGCTTTGAGAGGACCCATTTCGGAGTATACGTGGACTGATATTTCGGATTATGAAAATCAGTTGAGGTATTATGGACTAACGGCTTAACCTCCATATCGCCTGATGCGATGTCCATCATTTGTGGAGTTTGCTGTGCCAGAGCTTATTTGATACATTGTTGGGGAGATACAAATTGTTTTGGCGTTCCTGGAATGAATTGTGGGTGGATTTAATGGATTTCTCTAGCGCAAGCAATGGCGGTATGGGTCTGAGAATGGTTGGTCGTTAGATGCTGCGCAGGGCGTACAAATTACTATGTTAACTGTGGTACGCAAGAAATGGTGGAACACATTGTAGGTACACCAGATATGTGATGGAGTGGTACAGGAATTCGGCAAAAGTATGTTGAGTTGGCAATGACATGCTTTTTTGCTGATTTAAAAGAAATTATAATGGCCGACTCCTCCCGCGACTTTACTTCTCGAGAACAAGTGCTCGTATGCAGAAGTAGCAACTGTGGGAGCTGAATTTCTCCATTCGTAACCGCCAATTTTCCAAAATCTTCTGCAAATAGTGATATGATTATCTGGACACTACCACTCCTCTAAGTCGACTCTCTGGGCAAGTGGTCCTTGAGACATGTCTTTATAGGCAGTTGCTGATGGGATGCCATTCTTTGCAGCTGTCCTTGGAGGATGAAATGCAATCAAAGATCTCCAGCTTCTTCCCAGTCTGGTCCTGCGTGTACTGTGCATATGTCATGTTTCATGAGATATTGCCATGAAAGCAACGCCTGGGGTAAATGCTTCTCGAGGAATGAATTTATAGCCACCAATGGGATACCATGCCTCATAGCCGTTTGATTATCCCACGAAGAATGCAATCCGATCAAGGATGCATCGTTTGCTGTAAAGAGTGGTGCACCAGAATGGCCCCAGTAAGTCCAAGCATCGTGTTTTAAAGTCCCAATTTCCGCATTGTCTTGTGGGTCTTTCTTCGCCACCATCCCGCGAAACCTTCCCTTCGATACCTCCATGGCATTATATCCAGTCTTTCGACTAGTGGCTGACTCCAGATCGTCTGCTGCGGGTTGACCTATGCAGACGATAGGTCTCTGGTATTTAGGAGGATCCATCGCCAGTCTTGCGAATGGAAATACGGGTATCCTACCCTCCATCGCACCATCATTATATTCTACAGCGACGACTTTAAGCAGCGCTAAATCGCGTTTGTCATCCCAAGCACGGCATTCCGCCTGGACTGCAAGTCCGGTATACAGAAGCATCCAACGAAGGCGATTCTTCTGCCACTCTTCTTCTGTGTCCCCACAACAGTGCGAACAAGTAAGTATCCAACCTTCAGGATTAATACACACAGCACTCCCCGCCTCCTTCTGCGCAAAGATCAAGCTCGAATCCAAGGCATCGCGCATATGAGCACCAGGTAAAGATTCGAGAGTGTTAGCAGCAGTTGCTGATAAACGCGATTGTTTTTCACGAAGCAATTTCAATTCGGAGGAATTCAAGCCGGGCAGTTTGGAAGAGGGAGATAAGATTTGAATTTTTTCTTTCTTTTGGTTGGAAGATGTAAAATCTCTTGTTGGTAAAAATTTCACCGGATGTTCTAATTTCGGGCCTGGTTTGGCTGGCGGTGGCGCTGGACTGCTGTCCGAGTACCCAGAAGATCGGAGGACTCTTTTAGTTTGGTCCATTTTACTGATGAGAGATAGATCAATGTACAAGTGCCAAAAAGGAAATCACGATAACTTCTTCAACAGCATGAAAGCCCGGTGTCAGACGGGTAAGAAATCCCTTGGTATCCGATTTAATAGTCTCATCGTGGCTGCCTAGCAAATATTTCTAGCCACTAGGTTAGTGCATAATGATCGACGTTGAATTGGGTCTGGCCCGAGGGTGTAAGCTCTGCGAGCCAGGGGTGTTTTGGAAGACCAAGGTCTGGCCACATATCGATGTGCAACAAACACCATCTCATTTTTCTATGTGGATAACCTTACTTCGCGTTACCAAAGTTGTTGGTCCTGGTTGTTTTGAGTTTTCTAGACATTTTTTTAAGTGTTTTAGGTAGGGGCAGCCAGCACTTTCTCCAACTCCAAAAATCTCTGGTGTGTATCACGTGACTTTCCCGAATTCAGCTATATGAAGGCTGTATTATACAGTAGGGGGATTTAATTGACTCTTGAATCAGATTTTTATGTATTTATTATCTTAAAGTCAGATATTGTTGACATGGTCACGTTTTAGATTTGCGATGCCAAGGCGGCCACAAATATATCCAGGAAGCAAATAAGAAATTGAACCCTCACCAAACAACATGATAAAATAAACAGGCAATTAAATGTTACCTCCCCCCTTTTTGATACGAAGTTCTAAGCCTACAATCATGGCAGATGTTCAGGACTTTGGAGAATATGTTACAGTATATTGTCAACTCAGAACCAATCATGGCAATGATGATTTGAAGTTTCATTTGATTCTGTGATTCTTCTCCTGCCAGAAAGAAGACTCGAGGCATCTAAGGAGTCCGCATCAATAATTGCTGTACCAGAAGTATCTCTTTGAAAAAAATGGAATATTACATATTTTCTTTGTTACTTTCCAAATCCGTTAATACGAACATACCAATTATTCATTAATTTGCAGCAATGTACACTCGTCCTTTGTTCAATGACAGTTTCAATTACTTCTATCCCTCAATAACTGTACTACAGTTGTGTGGAATATCACTCGCTACTTATCCAGATGCGGCCTACTTTGTTCTTTGTAACTACCTCCATATTGTAATTAAAAGATGAGAGCACCTAAGTGTTTCAAACATTCTGCAAATCTTCCATGTGTAATTGATAATTTCCTCATTCAACACATTTGACAACACGGACGATCATGTCAGACCTCTCTGATGACGAACCACTTTATGAATCACCAGAACAGACTCCCCATGCTAAGAAAACACTGCGTGATGAAATAGGCTCATTTTCGAGTTACTCAGCTTCACATAAGGGTGCTACATCCCAGCATTCCTCTACCGAAAAGCAGAGAAGGCCAGCTCGTGTTCGACCACAGCAAACAAGGGCAAAGGGTGGGAAAGAGACTCAGCCCAAGACCAAAGGCCAAGCTGGAGGACTAGGTTAGTAATCTCCGACTCTGTAAGGGAATAAATATGAATAACTTACTCACACATCAAAGAATTCACATCCGATGATCCATACTCATACATGAAATCATACGATGCTGCAGAAGATCCATTCTCTGGCTTGAATAAGGTGGGTGGTGAAATGCACGATAAGTTTGGGGATATCACATTTGGCAGGCCTCGACAAAGACCCAATGATCGCGAAAAAGAAAAATCCCAAATTTCACCGACAGCCAAAGTCAAGGGAAAAGAAAAAGCCATTCCAGGTGCTTACGAGTCGGATGAGAGCGACATCTTTGCCCCAACATTTAGCCAAGCCTCCAAGCGTACCACTCGCTCGGATCCAATCTCACCAGTCCTTAAAGCCGGCAAAACGCCCGCCGCAGCTGCATCTTCAAAGCCCAAGTCATTAATATCCCAAACAGCCAGCGGCTCAACTCCTATACGCCCCGCTAGTTCCGGCACTTCGGCTCCTGCAACGGGGTCGACGGCAGCTCGAACGGCGGCGGATACCCAAGGTTCAGCCATGTCCAGCGGTCGACGTCAACGCAAAATACCTCAACCTAGTAATATCACAACTGGACGTCCAAAGTCCGGTGCCAAGCAAACGAAGGCTGTGGAAAGCGAGTCATCAGAAGAAGCAGAAGAAGAAGCAGCAGTCCCAGCTGCTCAGGCCATCGTCAAACGTCATCAGCCGAACGCCGCACCCGAATTCCCCGCAAAGAAGTCCAGCTGGTTCTCGTATCTCTGGCCCTTCGGTAAGAAATCCGGCAGAAAAGCAACACGTCCTCTTCCTCCCCCTAGACACACATGGGCCGAATGGTTAGTGCCGAGATTCTGGCGTTCCCATCTATGGAATGTTGTGGCTGGACCTCCGGATCCCGAAATTCACGTCCGCACGCCGCGTGCCACCGATCCGCCATTTGACCTTCTGGTCCAGTTGGAGTATCGTTGTGGTCATATTATTCCGCATCGGGTCACGCACGATCCGGCGGGGAGTACCGGGAGACAATATCATTATGTTTCGCCGAAGACGCCTAATTTTCCTGTAAGTTTGTCATTTGTTCTTGCTGTGGTTCTTTTTTTTCGGGCCTCGCCACCCTGTATAAATTAATTTTCTTTTATTGGCTTGGGTTTGGACGACGTGTTATGATATGCTTGAGTAATACTGAGGTTTTTATTATGGCGGATGAATTTCCCTTGGGTTCTGTTTGCATCAAAGGAGATAAATAACTAACAAGCACCAGTGGCCACCCTCGCCTTGGCCCGAAGAAAAAAGTACAGAAATCAGCCGCCTAGCTAAAGAAGACCATCTACGCGAAGTAAAAGCTCGGTCCCGCCGCGACTGTCCCAACTGTCTGCACTGGTACCGCAACTTCAACTACATATTTCACCTCTGGCTAGGTATGGTCGTAATTTTCTGCACTGTTTTATTCCTTTTCCCATTTCCCTACAGCGACCCCAACCGCGAAATCTCGGTGCTGCCACCAAAATTCGTTCCCGGGGAGATGGGGTGGTTCCCTCGGCAGTTTATCTCGGCTAATCCGTTGGATCATTTTAAGTCGCCAACTCGGGTAGGCGGTTGGAATGGTGAGTGGGATAAGTATGGGTATTATGGGTATGTGTGGGGGGATTATGGACCGCCTACGTCGGGAGGACAGTTTGAGATGGATAGGTGGGGGGTTAAGACACCGCATTTGGGGACGACGATTGTGCAGGGGGGAGAGCAGGATAGAGAGAGGGCGAGGGCATTGGAAAAGAAGATTAAGGAGATGGAGAAGACGGTGGCGAAGGAAAAGAAAGAATTGGAGAGAAAGTGGGAGGCGAGTCTGGGGACGGTGAAAGGGAAATATCAGAGTGGGGTGAATAAGTTGGAAAAGAATATTGCGGAACAGAATGAGGAGATTAAAAGGTTGAGGGATTTGCTATATGGGGAAGCGGAAGAGATATATGAGGAGTTGGAAGAGCCTATAAGGGAAGTGAAAGGCTGGTGGCGGGGATTGAAAGATAGGATTCCGGTGCTCTGGAGCGAACGTGAATCTGAGGAGGTGTGGGAACGGTGATAGATTGACATTTTCTCTTCTCATAATATCACGTAATACTTTGTCTTTCCAGATTTGAAAGTCAGTTCAAGCCCATCCGTGTATGAAATTGCGGTGGCGAAAGATGTCAGAAAGGTAGTCTCGACAAATCTTTACGTTTCCCTGTGCCCACGCACATATTATGATCTCCGCGCCCCTCAGCCGGTATTAGATGATGGTCTACAACCTTTGCACTCACTATTTATCTGACAGTACTTACCGACAAAAGCAATTGATGACACGAAAAGAAAAGTCAAGTGTGCATCATAACCATGATTGAGGTAGGGGAAAACGAGCACCACCAAAAAGACTATCAGCTCGTCCGAGATCCCACCCATACCCCCTATCCCCATTCCCTCGGATACTCATCCCTCCTAAAATGCTCGTTCTCCAGCAACCCCTCCTCCTTTAAGTGCACTGGTTGAGAATACATCAGTCGTTCGTTGCTCAAATGTACAAGTAAGAACTGCTGTAATGCCGGTAGCCAATATTCCCACATACATGGATATCAAAGTGAAGGAAGGTAAAGTTAGCCACAAAGTAAAGATATGCATCCACACCGGTACAGCCCGACGAGACTAGTTGAGCGAATCCCCGCACCTCGCTGTTGCCAAATACCGTAATGACCACAGTACGAAACTACGGCGTGGGTAGCTCCGCTTTACCGTAATATATCCCAATATCCACCTACACAGTGGTACCAACAGAAAGGAAAATTATGAAAAACAAACTCCATAACGCCATTCTAAAAAGCAAACCCCATCAACAAAAACTAGCAGAAAACTCCATAACTCCATTCCAAAAAGCAAATCCTTCTCGACTCTCCTTCCCTACAACTTCAAAGCTGAATTGCTTCCCCATGTCTTCAGAAACAAGTAGCGAAACACCACATACCGTCATTTTCGAAAACATGCCCTCTCCAGAAAATATCCTAACGCTTCCTACCAGACGAGGAGCCTTGAGTTATGGCTTGGGCTGCTCCTGATAGCTCTGCTGCCTTTTGATCTTCATCCATTCTTTTCATTTCTTTTCTCGGATATACTCACGTCTATCAGAAGACTTGTCTTGCTCCTTTTCCATTGCCTTATCAACCTCGGCCTCAATACATAACTTTTCACGATGCTTTCTTGCATAGCTTCTCTGTGCCTTTTTTTGCTCTTCTGATCTTACATACTTTGGGACCTATAAAATGAACAGTTAGTGTATGGGATAAAAAAGAGTATATATAGGGTGAAAGGGCTTGCTTTTTTTCCCTCCTTCACCTCTATATCATTCTCTAACCTCTTCAACTCGTCCTTTTGTCTTTGGCTGAGATTTTCTTCGCCTAATTTTGTGAATCTTTTTGCTCTGTCGTATTTTGCTCTAGCAGACATGCTATAAACTTTAGGCTTATGATACTATAAAATAATGATTAGTATAAAATGAAAATCTTATAAAGAGAGAATGAAATGAGAATGTATTATCTACTTGGCATAAATACACCTATAGATGAAAGCCAATGATATTGATATTTGAACAAGATCTAATATGAGATGGAGTTGGGGCATAACAAACAGTATCATCTGCATTGTATTCCTCTGGATTGTATTCCTCGATTGCTGCTCCAAAAGTGTCATGTCAATCTCTGGAAATTCACAGTTTTCCTCCTGCTGAAGCCTTCTGTTAATATATGGCAATCATGGATTTACTATTTGGAAAAGTGCTTAACAAACCTTAACAGCCACTGAATTTGAATTACTGGTACTAGCTGATTCTTTGCCCTTGCCCTTGTGCCCTGATTGTTTTGGTGTAGTCACTAGGCTGAAAAGCCAGTGTCCTATGAGATGGATGGTTAGTGTATGGATAATGATAAACCAAAAGGTCTATTGTGATATATGGAAGGACTAAGCAAACCTCGCTTTTCCCTCCATGTGAGTCATCTTTAGGCTTTCCAGGTCCAGATTTAGACCTAGAAGCGGCTTTCGAACGACCGGCGTTCGAACGATGAGCTTTCGAATGATCTACCTATGAGATGGATGGTTAGTATATGAGATCATACTTTTTAGAGTGAGATGGGATGGGGGATATATGCTCATGGACAGGGACCAAATAATACTAATAGCACCGGAGTTATAGCAAACCTAAGTGTATGATGATGCATGGTAGGATTCAACAAACCTGTTTTTCTCACAAAAATGATGGATCCGGCAATGGATTGTCAAAGTTTATATTTGGTGGTAGCTGCACATAAAAGTCATCATGTTGTGAAGTGATGATCTGCTTCTGCGTTCGCACATCAGCTTGACTGTTGCTTCCCGTGCTGCTGACACTATCGGAACGGCTTCTATGTCTTTTGTCTTTGCCTTCGTGTTTGTCCTTATGTTGGTCATTACCCTGTTTGTCGACGACAACCTGTTTGTTGCCTCTCATGTGATGTTTGCGATGTCTGCGGTGCCTGTCGGGGTTGTCCGCCATGGTGGTTCTTGAGAAAATATATATTTAGTTAGCCCCCACTGTGAGTGCAATTGATGTTGTGTAAGAAGATTTAGAAACTTCGAACTTTGGAACGAAATAGATCAAATATGGAGACTGATAATAGGAATTTGGAAGTTTAAAAGGAAATACCAGACGGGTGGTTAAATTGTGAATTTGGATTGCAATAACTTGGAAGGTATGAAAGATTCCCATATATACAGCAGACAGAATCAGAACTGTTGGCTTCAGCCAATTCTAGTTTAAATATTTATGAATGATATCAATATCAATACCAACTCCCCCTTTTATATATTGATTCCTTATCCCACTATTATTTACTTATATATTTCTATTTTATTCATTTTCATCTTATCTGTCTACTTCACTCCGGATATTCTTCTCTGTCTACAATGGATGATCCAATCTATCTACTAATACCCGGCCACAATCTACCGTAGACTATGTATACTAACATCCACACACACAATACCAACACCAACTCCCAATTTCATACATCAAATCCCCATCCCATTCCAATATCAACCTTTCCTATTCCATTCATTCATTCATTCATTCATTCATTTGTTCTACCAATTTATCATTCCATCCCGCATTTGAACTCCAATCCAGGGTACCATATCATATCATATCCTCAAACCATTCCAATATCTCTCTCTCACTCAGCATAAAACAAACCCAAACCAAAACCCACCCAAACTCATAACAGATATATATTCGAAAGTATATCCTCTTTTATCATACTCATACTCATAATCATCCTAATAACTGGAACCGGTACTTTCATACCATACCGTACTATACCATTCCCTCATCTCCTATCCCCAAAGTGAAGTATGACCATCTCCTATCCGCAAGTCATTCTAATATCTCTCTCTCACTCAGTATGAAACGAGCCAAAATCCAACTACACTGCTAGCGGATATATATTCGATGAGTATATCCTATCCCCTCATCCTTCATTCCACCAACAAACAACACTCACAATGGAAAAACCACTAAAGATATCCTTTCCCGTATACATACATAAATACACCCCAAAATGTAACACCTACGCCCCTCACCCCACCCTCAATTTGCTCTCTTCACCTTCACCTTCATTCCCATTACCTATAACCTCATTCCCCCTCCCCTCATTCCCATTTCCCCTCTCCTCACTTCTTACAATCTCATAAATCTACCTCCATTTTGCGAAAAAAATATTTAGAAAAGTTCTTGCTTTTATCCTTCGGGCTTTCCCTTCTTTTTCTCTTTCTTTCCTTGAACTTCCTTACTCAGGAGCTTTTTTGGGGTAATTTAGCGGATATAAATTCTTTGCTATGTTCTTTTTTGGAGATTAGATTTTAGGTATAGGACTTCGTGACTTTGACTTTGATTTTGATTTTGATTTTCACTTCTTAAAATGGGAAGCGGGTTCGAATAGATATCATACTATATACTTACTATTCATGAGAGATATATATATTTCTACCACCATCGATTTACATAGCTAATAGAGTTATTTACGAGGACTTTTGTAAAATTCTTTTAGAATCCTGTGTACAATTATCCTGGTGTTAAGGTTATATATATTTCGATGGATATTAGCATAGCCTACATAGGCAGGTAGGTACCTAGCAGGTAATCAGGAAATTATTAACTCCCGGTGAGTTTTATTTTCGAAGTTTCTTTTTTCAATTCTTTCCGAGGACACTTCCATCCTATCTTCATTCATCACCCTTTACTGTAATACAAATCCACTTCATCTTATTTTCATTTTATCACATCCCATCTCTTCTCAATAGCGAATTCACCCACTCACAATACACCGCGTCTCATCCATCTCCTCCTTCGTGTAACCTATTATCTCACTTCCAGAAAGAAGAAAGACCCTGTATGGTTGTACCCCCCCTACGGGAGCAGATTTATTTTGAATC
>JWJA01000920.1:0-12787 GCA_000812885.1 Lanzia echinophila
AGTGGAGTGCGGGGAGAGGGAGTAGGGTGTAGGGTGTAGGGGAATTTGGAAGCGGGGTTGGGGTTGGAGATGAGATGGAATTTTTAGGAATTGGGGGATTTGGTATAGTACTTTTTTTTTGGAATTTTTATTTTGGATTTTTATGATTGAAGGTGAAGATATATACCTAAGTATGTATGTTGAGTTTAATGTGATCATTTTCATATAGTACGTACGGGAAAAGCTGGTTTGGGTTGGGATGAGATATTTGGAGATTTGGAACGGCAAAGTAGGCTTGGCTTGGCAGCTTGGGATCAGGATTGAAGATTGCAGCCTGCAGCCTGAAATCTCTAGGCATGTATATCTGATATACCTTGTAAGTTGTGAGTTGACAGCTTTTCACTCTTGTAGGCATTTAGCTTTACCCTTCTTGGATCTTACTTTCCTATTAGGGTATGTGTAGCGAGAAAAACATGTTCACTTGGATTTTACAAGTGGAATTACAAGAGAGAACAAGAGTGGTTTACCACTACTTAAAACCCCCATACTTACCTTGAGGGTGCCTATTCTAAGTAGGAAAGGTGCAACCTCCAAATTAAAAATCTTTTACTGGTCTCTTAATTCTTATTGGCTTAAAAGCTCCCCAGTGCTCTTGCTCACATTCATACATACACCTTGACCTTGTTTGTTTGTATATTGTGTTGTGTAACATTGCCAATTCAAGTCAACGATGATCGTCAGCCCTTCTTTCATCTCATATTATAATTGGTTCGGAGATGTATATTACTGTATGGTATATACGGTTTATACGTATAGTATCAGTCAGGCAGGCTGGCTTTTACAATCTACTCCGTAGATGCTGGGGTTGAGGTTCATGCATACATGTATGAACGGTGGATGTCAGATTCTACATATTACACTTACGTTAGTTACGAAAGGATATGTAATCAATGTAGTTTGGGCTGTGTTGCGAAATCTGCTTGGTTGGGATTTTATACTATGCTATGGTAGGTGGGTTCGTTTGCTTCTTTTCTCTGGGGGAGGGAACGAACCAATGGATTCAGAAGCCGAAAATGCTGGGTTGCTGGGTTCGGAAGGTGGATGGAATGGATAAATGGAATGGAAGATCAAGATGTCGATCTTTTTGGTACGGCGCTCGGCGCAGCAGGTGCGGGATGAGGGGGTTTTTCTGTCTCTGTGTTACTTACGACTTCATGGGACTTCATGGGGGAGTTTTGAAAAATCTTTTTTTTGTGTTGTTTGCCTTTTTCGCAGCCTCATCGTTGGCGCATGCCATGCATCTTACATTATTTTGTTTGTTTGCTTGTTTGTCTTGCCTTCTTATAAAGTCACAATCCCCGCATTTTATTTATCGGGTTCATCATATATATGTGAGTGAAATATACAAAGTTCAGCTGCTGAATTTTGTCGGATTCTTATATATTGTTTTAAGTGAAAGTGAAAGTAGAAGTGGAAAGTGAAAGTCTCTCTTTTCGAGTGTATCTATGATGGCGGAGCAGAGATTTGGAGCGGAACATGTAGAGTTTACGGGTACGAAATGGTGGGTATAGTATAGGTTTTTGTTATTTGATGTTTTTCTTCTTTCCACATTATGAGGGGTGCAAACGCTTGCTTGATAGGTAGCTTTGTGTTGGTTGTATGTTATTTATGTATGTGTATGAAAATGGTAGCTGACATGAAGATCTTAGGTCGCGATCGGAAGATAAGGAAAGAGTTGAATATGATGTTGAAAGATATCGCGAACATGTTAATCTTAACAGCAATATCGAAGCAAAGTATGTGATTATGAAAATGGGAGAGAAGAAATCCATCATCACATTGACTCATTCATTTCCCCAACCAATCAAGCAACTAACTCTTTCGATACAGAATTCAAAATCCCCTCTCGGGAATCCCGCGATTGTTACTCCAAGAACAAGTCGAAGGATTCGCCATCGCAAATAATCTAACGGATATCCTTCCATTATTGATGAAGGGTGCATTGGTAGCACAAGATGAAACGAATTATGAGGATTTGGCGGGAGAAGATGCCCTGACGGTTGAGGAGACAGAGGCTCTTAAAGATGAGGTTAGACATAAATGGAAACAACCGCTGGCGTTGTATGTTACGATTATTTCGTGCTCGATTGGCGCGGCGGTGCAGGGATGGGATGAGACTGGTATGTTGTTTGGATTTTTTCTTGCTGTCTTTGGGGTTGGGTTGTGGATGGTTTGTAATTGGATGGATGGGTGTGAGGTTTGGGTTTCGTGCTTGAGGTTTGGTTATTTGTATTTCTGTCATGAGTATTTTTTCGTTGATTGAAATGTTTTTGGGACCTTTCGAACTTCATCTGCAAGTTGATGTTTTTTCCCATCTCGATTTTGGCGACGCATTTTCGTTTGAGATTGAGAAGAAATCGTATTCCATTTTTCACTCGGTTTCTTAGAGACGTGAGAGCATTGAAAGTAGTACCTTCTTTCTTTCTACCGTCTCACGGTCTGGAAACACTCCCAGCTATCAAAATCTTCTTGAGCCAATCAATGTCGAATGATTAGCATGCTCTTAGGGCATTCTAGAACATATCAACTTACAATCATCTCTAGGCTCAAACGGTGCAAATCTATCCTTTCCCGAATTATTCGGCATCGGAGGATCAGCAACTAGAGACACGATGTTAGTCGGCCTTTGTAACGCAGCGCCATACATCAGCAGTGCCTTCATAGGCTGTTGGCTATCCGATCCTCTCAACAATTTCTTCGGCAGACGAGGCACCATCTTTGTTTCCGCCAACTTTTGTCTCTGGCCTGTTATAGGTAGTGCTTTTACCCAAACATGGGAACAGCTTTTCATCTGTCGACTACTCCTTGGACTCGGAATGGGCGCAAAAGCATCTACAGTTCCTGTATACGCGGCGGAAAACTCTCCTGCTAGTAAGTCTCTTGTATCTTTGTCATTAGATTCACCATCCACAGTGAAAACTTACAAGTATATAATCCAGGAATCCGCGGCGCGCTCGTCATGTCCTGGCAAATGTGGAACGCCTTTGGGATATTCCTCGGTTTCTGCGCCAACCTAATCGTAGCCAACATCCCACGCATAGCCTGGCGATTACAACTGGGCTCTGCATTTATCCCAGCCGTGCCCCTATGCGCACTAATATTCTTCTGTCCGGAAAGTCCTAGATGGTACATGAAAAAGGGGCGCTATCCCGAAGCCTACCAATCGCTATTACGTCTGCGGAATAATCCGCTGCAGGCTGCGCGTGATTTGTACTATATCCATTCGCAGCTGCAGCTCGAGATGAATATCATAGGTTCGCATACTTATCTCACGCGCTTCACACAATTATTCACCGTGCCCCGTTTGCGGAGAGCGACGCTCGCTAGTTTTACGGTGATGCTGGCTCAGCAAATGTGTGGCGTGAATGTGTTGGCGTTTTACTCTTCTACGCTCTTCCTACACGCGGGTGCGGGGCGTATTCATGCGCTTCTTGCGTCGTGGGGTTTCGGCCTCATCAATTTTATCTTTGCGTGGCCGGCTATCTGGACTATTGATACGTATGGAAGGAGAGCGCTGCTACTGTTTACTTTCCCGAATATGGCGTGGAGTATGTTGGCTGTGGGGATGTGCTCGTTAATCCCCGATACTAGTAGAGCGCATTTGGGGCTCATGGCGTTGTTTTTGTATGTGTATGCGGCTTTTTATAGTCCCGGAGAGGGACCGGTGCCTTTTACTTATTCGGCTGAGGTGTTTCCTTTGTCGCATCGGGAAGTTGGGATGGGGTGGGCAGTGGCAACTAATTTGTTTTGGGCGGCGGTGCTGGGTATTACTTTGCCGCGGATGTTAGATGTAATAGGGTTGGTTGTAAGTTCTGTCCCGCGGGATATTTGAGAATGAGAAGCGTATTGACTTGTGATTAGGGTACATTTACCTTCTACGCCGGACTCAATGTCATTTCTTTATGCATGATATTCCTCTGGGTTCCGGAAACGAAACAACGCACCCTCGAAGAACTGGATTATGTATTCGCGGTCCCAACTCGTACGCACATGCATTACCAATTAACCAAAGCCTTACCGTATGTGCTTCCTTCCCCCGAGATCGATCTTCCAACCAACAAGCGTTATGCAAAAGCTAACAAAAGAACAGATGGTGGGTAAGACACTACATATTACTCCAAAAACACGCCGTTCTCGAACCACTCTACCATTTCGACAAGCCCACAATGGCAAGTGCGAGTCAGGAAGAGGGAATTGATCGTTTTAGAACGAGACATAAAGAGATGGATTGGAATAAACAGAGTCAGAGATATGGGAGCGGAAATGAGCCGTGGATTACTGGGACCCCGGGGAGTTATTCGGTGGGTGTGAGTAGCGGCGGAAGATTGTAGGGGAATGAATATTTGTCGCATGTTGTTGTTTGGTTTTACTGTATATTCCATATCGTAATAAGGCACTTCTTGTAAAGCAAAAGTAACCTAGTCGTTTGCTGTATATTGAGTTAATGCATACAATACAACATATCTAGACTTCGATCAGATGATTTGTAGAGCTTTGGGAATCTGAAGAATACTGTAGAACCTAGCAATTAAACTGGTTAGCTCTCTCACCTAGATTAATACAAGTGACGGTAGCATTATTCGGTGGTCGACACGGAGCGATACGAGCCCACCGAATGCAGAAACAGATTCTGTGCTGATAGTATGGCTGGCCAGATGATGAGGAATCTGCACCATCATAGACTAAATGCTGTACAATGGTAATCGATATTTCCATCCAAGCAACTCTCGATCAATACATACTTCTCCAAAGTTCAACCACCAACAACCCCAACGCTAAAAGAATGCAAGAAGATATTTTAGACGAGAAGGTAGAAAATCGGACATAACATAGCACAGCAGCCGCCTTAGTTATAACTCAGACCATTTAGCCGCAAGTACAATCTCCAAGAAAGGTGGAGTTGAAGGGATACATGAGTGGAGAAGTAAGTACTATGTAAATAAGTGGGTTTACTTAGGGCTGTATAAACGCATAACCGAGAGATGGATCAGGAGTGTGGATCTTTCTTCCCATGTGCATGCATGGACACCCACATTTCCACACTCCAAACAGTTGAATCCCCCCCCCCCCCCCNNNAACCAACTACACCATCCGGCCTTATATATTCTGTTTTTTGTTGAAGAGAAGGCCGTTATTGCATCTTATATTTGTGGAGCGGTTGAGTGTGGGATTTTGGGAGATTTTTTTTCCTTGGGTTGAGGTGTTGAGGTAAGCGAGGGCCGAGATTATACCATTGGGGCGAGGGAAGTTCTGATTATGGAAGGTATGGTTTGATTGGGAGGTTTGTTTTAAGTGATATAATAGAATAAGAGGGTATTTATATTGAATAGGAATGTGATTTTTGTTCAGTTAGGATGTATAGATAGATAGGTATAGTACCTATAGCGAACAGTGCCACGATTTGCCGTATGGATATTGTGGAATCTCGCTAACAAAGCTAGCTTGGCTGACCTAGATAGCTGGGCTTGCTCAGGACCGATATGAATTCATCTACTACTTAGCAACCTCGAGAAAGTGATGAAGATAGCCCTAAGCTCACGACAACCGTTAAGAAAATGGTATATATATATAGAGCATATGAGATTCTTGAATGGTGTATCACGACCACTGTTTGTTAGAGTTGAGAAATTCATGAACGCAAGATGTGAATATATCTCGTTACTCATAAATAGAGATAGGTAGGGTGTTGGGGTTAGTATTTGGAGATTAATTTAACGGAACGAGATTCAATCTTGGTCTTAACATCCATCACTTTGGTATGAAATATCAACGAAATTCTCGATTTCATCTACTAAATGGGGATGCTGATCAAACCCCAACAGCAGACCACAGGAAAGGTTACCTATTGCTTGGTATACACATGCAGAACGATCTTTCATAAACGGAGCACTTCAAATTGAATACACTCCAAGAAAATGGGAAAATGGCTGTATGCCTGCTAGGTGGGGGCCGTCTGACATGGCTGAGCAGGAACTTCGCCAGCACGCGGATACCAGATAAACCGCATCGAGGCTCTTTCTCACCGATGTGTGACTGCGTTTCTACTTGCTGTAGACGCATTTTCATGGCCTTGATTATATCCTTACCAGGCTAACCAATGGGACCGCTTCAGAGTAAGATGTGCATAGAACGTTATCGAACCAGGCTGTGAGGCTGTGATGCTGTGGGGAAACTACCTTTTCCCCATCACTCCGTAAGGATATGAAATAATTCATTAACCAGCAGTATTACAATGAAATGCCTGAATGTTCAACTTTTATTCAATACTTTAGAATGTTATCAATATGATCATTAAATTGGATTTAAACAATCAAATTGTGAAGATTTGATTTAGACGACGAATTATGTATACGTAATGCACTATAGTTTCCTTGAACACCCAATACTAGTTTAAGCGAGGCTCTCTACACCGTAATCTTGCTTAATTAGATCTTGAGTGTGCCAGCGATGGCCAAAACTCTTACATATATGTGCCGAAAAGAAATGATAATCTACCGGTAACCCGGAGATCTCATCAAATCTAGACACCCGAAATTCCGTGAATACATTTCCTTCGGGAGCGAGGCCTTATCATTTATTCCCGAGACAATCCTAGAATGATCAGGGTGGATCAAGTTAATAAATATTACCTGAGTACAGCCCTATCCGAACTGCCTGAGCGCCTGGCCTGAAGTGCGGAGCCTAACGGTCGTTAGCTAAGGGGTCCCCAGTACTTTCGTACTTTCGTATTTGTAGTTCAGTACCAGCCACGTTGTTGTTCATCGAAACAGCAGAATTGTTTCTTTGTAATCATTGACCAATACTCTATGGCATTGATGAGGTATTTCCCTTGTAATGGAAACAAATTTGATTATAAAGTTACAATCAAATTAGTGCAGATCAGCCTGTTCATGTTCATGGGTAGTAAACATTACTATCATTATACAGTAATATCGACTTGGTCCGGGCTTATATTTATGTGGTAGGTGCCCTATACGACGGTACGGATACCAGACTTGTGAAGTAGACATTTTTGATCTACCTAGGTATTTCGGGATTTATCATGTTCATCTCTTTTCTCGGTTTTGGGGATGGCAATGCTCTTACCCCACCGTTCCCAATGCGCCTGGATTCGACTGGTGGGGCCAGGAGATATTTGCAGGACAAGATTATAAGATGTTCTGTTTCCACATTCTCAATGATCACCGGAGTTTGCAATTTCATCTTGTAGACTACAACTTTCGTTAGGAGTCTTTTGTGTACTTTATCATGTTATCTTTGCTACTTGCGGGATCTTCCCTCGCTGGAGCTGCTTTTGCTGCTTCCAATGTTTCCACTTCCTCCCTCGTCGGTACAACAGTAACAACGGATTGGGGAACCTTCACCTATTCGGAAGCCTCAGCATGCGCATGCGCTCAACTTTCCACCAACTATTCGAATCTTCTTTACTTCCCTAATACATCCAACTACACTTACTACAACCTAGAGGCATGGGACAGAAGAACCAATGCGGATCCAGCTTGTATCTTCAGTCCTGTTAGTGCCGATCAGGTGGCAGCAGGAATGGGAATTATCAATACTTGCGGTGCTCAATTCGCCATTCGTGGCGGAGGACACATGAACGTAAGTCTATAGTATAAATCCATCGTGGTAGATTTCCTGGTAACCTTACTATATAGTTCCCTGGAGCTAATAATATCAATGCTGGTGTTATGGTAGCTCTTGCTGGTCTTAATGATATCCAAATTTCTGCTGATAATAACACCGTGGACGTTGGCCCAGGTAACAGATGGTATGATGTTGCTTCTTACCTCGAACCTTATGGCCGAGTTGTTATTGGTGGCCGTCTCAAAACCATTGGTGTCCCAGGTCTCACTCTTATCGGTGGAGTTCATTACTTTAATAACAAATACGGATTCGCAATGGATAATGTGGTGAGCTACGACGTCGTTCTCGGTAATGGAACACAAATTGTCGCATCCGCCAATTCAAGTTCGGATCTTTTTTGGGCATTAAAGGGGGGAGCTAATAACTTCGCTATTGTGACCAAATTCACCCTTTTAGCGCATTACATCCCCCAAGTCAGCACTACCATCCAAGTATTCAACGAAAGTGGAGTTGAGTCTTTCTTTCAAGCTACATGCGATTTTGCTGTTAATGATGACCCTTCTATCGCTGCTGGGTCTGTCATTACCACAAGTTATAATGCCAGCACTGGAGCTGTATCCTCAACTTTACTTGGAGTCCAGGCCGGAACCGAAAGCCCACCATCACGATTCAAGAACTTCACCGCTATCACACCAATTGAAGTTATTAACAACGTTAGTTCGTTGGCTACCTTCCAAGCGCAACTTGATTCTCCACTTCAAGAGTTCCGGTAAGCTTTTCCCCAGCGACAACAACCATGACATGACTTTTTGCTAATCATGTATTCTCAGTATCCAATTTGGCATGCACCAAATGAAGCCCGATGCAGCTGTCCTCTACCAAATGTTTGAGATGTGGAAAGCCGGCATAGCAGAAGTTGCCGATGTCGTCGGTCTCTACCCAACCTTCGTCACCAACATTGATCCCGCGAGCGCCAACACGGTGGCGTTAACCAATGGCATTGGAAATGTCTGGGGTCGAGATAATACTACATCGCACATCTGGTGGCAAATGGCCACCGGATGGTCCGAGGCGCAAGATGATTTGCGCATGACGACGTGGAGTCAAAAGCTGATAGGCAAGATCAATGATTTCGCTATTGCGAATAACGCCTCGAGTGCCGAGACGGATTTTATTTATATGGGTGATGCGGGCGAGTGGCAAGATCCTTACTCTACCGTTCCAGCTGCGAACGTGGAGAAGATGAAGACGATTAGAGATAAGTATGATGTCAATGGTGTATTCAAATATTTGAATTGGGGTGGATTCAAAATTCCTTTCTAAGATATGTAAGAGTACATGGAGAGCAAACAAACCACAACTTCCTCGGTGGGTGGTAGGGATAAGAGTAGTTGGTCGATGGAATTGAAACTGGGGTTTTCTTTAATGACTACCAGCAGTTCATTGTATACTTTTCATCCTTCATACTTTGTATATACAATGTAAATATTTTCACATTCTCAAAATCCAGAGCCTTCCTTCACAATTTTAAACATTTCATAACCACATTTTGTGATAATTTGCACCGCATTTGACACTAGGCTGTAGACTTGGCAGCTTAGACTACCTAGGTACCTAGCTAGCTGCTTAAGGCATTTCGAGTGCAGCAAGCTGGAGAGGCCTTCACAAAAAGAAAAGGAAAGGAGAGGATTTGATTGGTTTAAACCTCACGGATACCCTGTGGCGTGTCAACACTCCAATAGCTAATATAATATAAAGCAATTTTTTCATTGGTTAAATTATAGTGAGAGAAAGCAAAGTTACATTAAGAGTTTTGTAGTTGCGGTTAATTAGGCACCCAGCTTACATACTGTAATAATCATTTTTCCTAGTAAAATCATCGTCGTTTTTGTATATTCTTAGCCCAGCTTCGATCTAATATCATTACAGATGACGAGTTACGTATATATTTGATCGTGCTGCAACTGCCGAGATGTCGGGCTATTACCGCTCGTCTGGAATGACCACAAACATTGATCATTGCCCTGAATGCAGTCATTTACGATGCGGGACCTGCTATGTTGAGGCTGCCAGAATACGTGTGGGGGGGCCCGCCAAATATGTACATGTTTGGTCATGCTGTGCATGCCAAGATGTTGGGTCTGTCATACTACCCCGTCTCTCTTCCACCCAATATGTTCCCGTTATCACATCGCCACAAGAGAATCGCAGTCAGGATGTTGCCAATGACACTAATCCAGCCACCTCAATCGCGAGAGATCATATCAATCCTAGCAACCAGCTCGGCATTAGCAGCGGTTCCCATACTGCTTCTCAAAACCAAGCTCCAACTCCGTCGCTATTGACTGCGCTTACTACTCTAGATTGTTCGTCATCAGCTGTGCCAGAGAGACAGCTTCAGCCTGAGAATGATGATGATACGTATTCTGAGGCTGGAAGTCTCGCAGGCATTGAGAATGCTTATTTGGATGTTTTCCAAAATGAACTTCTTCAAGACTTGCGTTCGATGGATCTGAGTAATGTACAATCAAAATTCTCCGCGCTCATCGAAGAGTTTGCGATAAGGATTGCCCATCAGGGTGGCACTCTACATCATCGGAACCTAATGTATATCGCATATAAGCACCGCCGGTAAGAAACTTGCAGAATACCTATGCATCATCGCTTGTATATTAACTGCTAATACTCATGTAACGTAGAAAAATCGTTAAATATGCATGCAATATGGCTACAGATTCGGATGCTACTAGAAGTAATGATACCGCGAGCACTGCGAGTGATGGAACAAACGGCAACAAGCATGATCGCAATGATTATGGATGGGAGAGAAGTAAAATCCTTGAATGGAATGAGAGGGTCACTCCTGGACGCCCCGATTCGGATTTGTCGCTTGAGACAGATTCTGGGGATTTGGAAGGTCGACTGAGTTTAGGACACGAAACATTGCGTCAATCGGAAGCATACCAGTGGCTGATCTCAGCAATACAGCGAACCCAAAACATGAATGGTATCAGCGCATCTCGAATGTTAAGGCATCGGAATTGGGTTCTAGAGATGTTGGATAAGAACATGCCTGAGAACCTGCGACTGCTTTGTGGAAAGGTAAGTCGACATAGGCAACCACCAATCTACACTATAGAATTTCAACCCGCGTGGGATATCTTGGGCTTTCTACGAGAGCAAGAGTATTCTGAACAGGATCTCTCCAAGGTCATTGGAAATGTGATTACTCTCACCGGGGATGGTAGATCTGTCCAAGCACTGCCTTGTCAAATGTATATGGAACAAATTTGGCCCTCGACTGGAAGTCAATTCATGTATTTTATCAAAAGCCTCCTAAAAGATGCTGGCCAGGAACAAGCGAGTGCGTCCCCCTAACCTTGTTGTATTCCATATAGATGTTGTTAACCGGAAATAGCTACCTTGCCAGATAAAACAAAACTCTTTGCCACGTTACGCGAGCACTCCCTATCACTAAAAGCAACAGGAACCAGATTTGGATTAGCGACGATTGCAGAACAACTGTTTTGGATTTCGACAGCTCTTCGGACGCCATCGTCGTCTATTCACAAACTTACAATGAACTATGCTCAGCCCACAGCCTCATTTATCCCTGATGCAGTTGGTTCAAATGCACATTCCATGCCTCGAACAAATGTGTCTAGGACGGACATACAGCCCGCACAACACATCGGTACAGCATACTGCGCGGTTGAGTACAAGGTAGAACAGCTAAGAAGCGATGAAGAATATTCTAATGGTAATTGTTGGAATGATTTATTCAGTCGTTGCGTGGTTGTTGAAGGATATCCTATCTCGTCTAGGCCATCGCAACAGCCAGGACTGGAATTACCACTCGATATGATGACAGCACTATCCTGCGCTGAGAGAATTACTCCTTTCGCGGGAAACTTAGTTGTGAAGGGATTCAGCACGCTTCTTTTCCTCACTCATGTAGCTGACGGTTTTATGATGTGGCATTCGGTCCACAACGATGACGGGTCTAGAATTTCTTTCGCGGACGAGCGTGTTATGATTCCTGCAGACTGGAATTCAACCGCTCCCCAAGTTCGGCCGGAAATTGTCAACCACACCCGCCATATAGTGGGCTGGGCACCTGTCGTGGTGAAGAAAACTGGTTAGCTCAAACCACTCCTGAACAGTATATCCAAAGGTGTATCATAATGACAATCTATAGGAACTTTATCTGCTAACTACAACATCGAATGGTCAGCACTCGGAGAACCATCTCCAGGTTTTGCTTTGGAGAAGGTCCAAATATCCGGTGGCCTCTATGTAACGGCGTCCGGAACCTTTGCCCGTGGTAAGAGGGATACACCTACACATATACAGGCTAAGGATGACTACATTGGACGTCTCAAACAGATCGGAGAGAAATTCGTCGTATTACACGATGTTAAAGATCGGAAGGCATGGCTTGTGGACGGAATCAGCGCTCTACTTCACATCGTCCGAGCAAACATTATCTACGAGTCTTCTGACAGTCACCAGAGAGATTACGGTCAGACTATGCTGACGAGTCTGGAAGATCTCAAACTAAGGAGTGGCTCTACTGGACGGCAAGGTGCCTTTGAAACACTAACGGACCCACTCAACTTGCGGTTGCGCTTGCGCAGGAAGTACGATGTAATTCCTAAAGACGATAATATCGAAGCTACCAGTGACTTTTATTATATGGTTGATGCAATCAAGTACATCTTACATATTCTTGAACAAATAATCGATCACCAAGCAGATACACGGGCTGACAGCAGCGTCGGATACCGGATCAAGTCCTCGCCGTGGACGCAATTAGAGGGGTTTGACTTTATGGATATAGCAAACAAGTCGGATCTAATCTGGCCTCGTGCGGTAAAACTTCATGCCGAAGGACAAGCCTGGACCGGGCTTACTCGCGCTATCCATGCAGCAACACTATTTGGAAGAGGTTTCGGCGAACTCATTGAGCCACTACAAGAGACCACTGACGAACAAAAGCTGTGCGTGCGATGCCACTGGAATACGAGTGTGCCATCGCAACGTGATATACTTGCTGTTGCCATCTCGGATTTGGACCGCATTGTTCAGCAGCGTGGGGAAAAATACGGCACACATTGGAGGCTAGTTGACGATATATATTTAGATCTTAGTCCAGATCTTT
>JWJA01000923.1:0-10724 GCA_000812885.1 Lanzia echinophila
AACAACTACTTTCAAATTGAATAATACTTTGTATTCAAAAATCTAATTAACTTCATGCACGTTTGTTTTATCTGATCTTTGTAGCTGAACAGGATCTACAATCAATCCATTATCTGCGAACAGCGCATTGTAAGATTCGATATGAGGGGAAACGGCAGCTTGAAGGGCTGGGTATGCAGTATGATCTTTTGGCGGATCTCGAAAGAGTTTTTCTCTTCGAACTGTATGAAACTCATGATCCCATTTTGTATTCGTTGGAGAGGAATTGGATTTTGAAGGAGCCATTTTGAAGCTATAGACGCATTGAATCAGAAATTGTATATCAAAATGTAGATTGATTGATGAAAACAAGAAGGTTGAAGATTGATTTACTTACGACCAACGAACACTGTCCGGGTTTCAAATCAGTACTCGTAGGTAGTTGTGTTGAATTGAAGATATTTCTGTTTCCTTACTGAAGTTTGGCTGGATTTAAATTTTTTCATGATAAGATAAGAAAAAATTGAGTTTTTCCGACCGAGGGCGGGTTACAGGGATGGGAAGGAACTCTGGGGAGGAGAGACGGGAAAAAAAACGTACTGTATAAATGTCTACCACACCAAAGTGAAATCCAGGGAAGGTAGCTCGCTCAACTACCCATCCCATCCCATCTCTACTCTACTCTACTCTATTGATATCTTTTCGGTCCTTCACATTAAATTCATTCTCGTCAGGCTCATATATGTTTACAGTTGGGCATCTAGTTTTTCAAATAATTTTTACTCAAAAAGTTGTTTAAAGCCAGCCATGTTGTGATTTGTGCCACCAGTGTGTGCAATAAAAATCTCACCACTTTGAAATGTTCAGCAATTCATAATAAATTTAATTAATTATCAATTTCTATAAAATCTTAAGTGAGAGTCACTCTATATTTAATTATTAAATCCTTTAAATTTTGAAGTTGAATAGGTTAATGTCAATGTTTAAGAAGTTTTCAGAGATTGAAAGTTGTGGTATGGTGAAATTTTTATTGTAATCATTGATGTGGTATTTTCACAGATTAAGTATTGATTGATTCATTTAATGATTCAGATAATTCTTGAGTATTCGGAGTAGGTAGGAGGTGTTGCTGTATCTTAATGGAATATTACCCATTTTTTATATCTCCTGTATATATTAGGTAAGGAATAAAAAAAAAGAGGGAAGATGGAATAGGATGAAAGGATGTTGATGATAGAGGGGGAGGAATATGCAGATTAGCAAAAATTGCATGCAATATATGTATATATAGAACAACTTTACAGATCAAGATTTGGAGAAGATATATAACTTGATATACCCTCCCTCTTGTTATAAAGTTCCTAGGTATGTATACACCTACCTTTTATTCATGATACTTATTCATATATTACCTATAAAACTCCATAGATAGGTAGAATACAAGTAGAATAAAAGGTAATAGTAAATAGTAGTCAAAGAGTCATAAAATCATAAGATATCACATTATTGTATTGCTTATTACCTAGGTAGATAGGTTATTTTCGGCTGTTTCTTTGCTTTTGGTATAATATCTCTAGATCATCTGCTCTCTTTTTTTGGTATTTCCATGGTTGAATAAGGGATTTATATATCTGAATTCACAAACCACACTTGATTGAACAATCAATAGTATTAAATAGGCAGGTAAATAGGGAGATAGTTGTAGATACATAATGGCAACCTGCTTTAGGTCTTTTTTGACATTCTAATTGTATGGGGGATGTTGTGTTCTCTTCTCTTCTCTTTTACTTATTATTGCTCTCAAGCTACACCTACTTACTTACCTGCGGCCTAACACATATCACTTAGGTAAGTGGAGAGGTATCGATATCATTCTCAAAATACTTCTATCATCATATTTTTATTTTTTTATTTTATTTTTATCTTTTCTTTTTCCTTTTTTTTTAACAAACTCCTCTTCTACTGCTACTACTTATCCTATCCGAAAAGGTGGTTCGTGCTTCAAGCGCTTCAACCGAATCACTCTACACCGGTCTATGAAAAAAGTTCCCTCATCTAAATCAACCACCAGCTTTCCCATCCATCCTTTCAAATATTGAGATCAATAACATCACCAACAATTTTGTACAAACAACTACTTTCAAATGGAATAATACTTTGTATTCAAAAATCTAATTAACTTCATGCACGTTTGTTTTATCTGATCTTTGTATCTGAACAGGATCTACATCTCATTACTTCTTCATACCCTGCAATCTTGTACATCTTCCGAACCTCTTGACCTTACCTTAAACTCAACTACACACCACAGCCTTGCGAAAATCGAATCAAACGAAACGAAACAATACGAAAAAGACTCTTGAAATCGAGAAAAGACATACCTAATATTCAATAAAAGAAGTGAGAGGGATTGTGCCATTAATCGACCATGGCTGGTTTATTCAGAAGGGTATACGATTGGTTGCTGCGGTTGTTTTGGTAGGTCGCTCGTTTTGTGGTGTTAAGTGAGGAGGTGCTGCAGATGGAAATTCTTCCACGGAAAGAGGATCATCAAACATTTCGTATATTTACCTGCAGACCGGAATAATGATTGATGTATTTTATTTGTATAGGGCGACCGAGATGGATATTACGATGATCGGTTTGCAGAATGCGGGAAAGACCTCATTATTGAGGGTGTTGGCGGTAAGTTTTCACAAGAAACCTTTCATACACCTCCTCTCTCTTACCTGCTTAATGGCGCAATAACTAACACTTCCTTTGAATGAATATAGGGCGGAGAATTTACACTTGAGTACGTTTCCATCCTTCGAAATCTTGTATCCCCTCGTTTTTATTCGATTCTTTTCGTCAGGGTCCTTTTATTAGAGCGGGGTCCACCAATTCCCCACGTTGCGCAAATTGTCGAAAAAAGACTGACAATGATATGGTTATAGCTCAATTCCCACAGTTGGATTTAATATGAAGCGAGTACAAAAGGGCCATGTGACGCTAAAATGCTGGGATCTTGGAGGACAGCCACGATTTCGGTCCATGTGGGAACGATACTGCCGAGGTGTAAACGCTATTGTGTTTATCGTGGATTCTGCGGATGCTGATGCTCTACCGGTTGCGAAAGATGAGCTTCACCTGCTACTTGAAAAACCGGTCCTCCAAGGCATCCCACTTTTGGTACTCGGCAACAAATCGGATCTCGAGGAGAAATTATCGGTGGATGATTTGATCGAAGCTTTGGATTTGAAAAATATCTCACATCGCGAAGTGAGTTGTTACGGGATCAGTGCCAAGGAGGAAACAAATCTGGATGCGGTTCTCCAATGGCTTGTCGCTCGCGCCAATAAATAGGGCAGTGAAGGGATGAGAGAGATCAAGAAACCGGAAGACCGACCAGCAACAGATAAAATCCCGCCAAGGGTACCATGGGGGGATGTTCGAAAATCTCCAGAAGTAGGATATAACGGAGTGATGACGAATTAACGATATGAACGGAAAGATAAATGATTGTCCCTTTTCGGTCTTCGCAGACCAAATATAACTCCTCAGCTCACAGCACCAAATTTAATCCATAGTTTCCTTTCCCTTTATCCTTCTCGACTCCGGACATTGAGGCAGTGGACCGGTTGGGGAGGGCAGAAATGAATTTCCTTTTCCTTCTTCATGCGCATTGTCTGCCACGATAAGACGACCTTCTTGACGAATTCCCTTTTGTTTATGTTTATTGGTGACCTTAAAGAAACTCGGATATTTCGGGGACGATTTCCACCAGCAGCCTTCAAAGATAACTCGTTCGAGGCATGTGTTGCACGGCGAATGGTATGGTAATGGTGTGTAAGGTGTCGACGTGATCCGAGGCAGGTCACATTGTATTTAAGATATTTATTCCACTGCTGTCAACCATATATTCCATCCATCGACCCAATTTGGTACTTTGGTTGATTTGTATGTGTGATTATTCTTCTCTGCGCCCGATCTTGTAGTCTTATTGCCCGATGGCTGAGATGTAATATGTACTCCATTTTCGAATCATCTTTTCGACATGGTATTGTTTCGTAGCGTATCCATTGTATGTGGGTAATCCATCGAGGTTTTGAAGATTGTGCCGCATTTCATAAACCAAATGTTTAAAAAGTTATTGGGGTAATGAGATTTGCGACAAAAGGACTGGGAAAGAAAGAATAGGATAGAATGGGAAGAGTTGATAGGAAAGGAAATGAAAGCGGGAGGAGGGAGATGGATCTTTTTTCAAATCAAATCAAATCATTGACCAGCCATGCCAGCAAGCATTTTGCTTCGTTGGCCTCGCAGCGCACGCATCATTTTTCATACCTTACTGTGGTAGGCTACGCACAAACCACGTTTGATGCGTTGTCCATGGGAAAAAGCATGGGAAACCCTTGTCGAGTGTTAATTAAGGATTTAAAGGATTTTATTGGATCGTTTAAAAGGATTTGGTGTGATTGGAGAATTTAGGTAAAAAATAGATTCAATTGGAAGAGATAATTGGTGTTTTTTTATTTCGTATTTTATTGATTGTTTATATCTGTTCCACGGGATTGATATTGTTGTAAGGAGAGAGAGAGTTGGTACCTGTAGACAGTATTTGAATTCTAAAGTTGTGTGAGATCTAGAGATCTAATGAATGACGTTTGAACTAGGGTGACA
Organism: Lanzia echinophila; assembly: GCA_000812885.1. Taxonomy (NCBI): domain Eukaryota; kingdom Fungi; phylum Ascomycota; class Leotiomycetes; order Helotiales; family Rutstroemiaceae; genus Lanzia; species Lanzia echinophila. The sequence continues at coordinate 4,642 of JWJA01000923.1, forward strand.
CGAGGGGTGAAGTAACTTTTGAAGTCAATTTTACAAGGTAGGGACGAGGCGGCAAGGAGGAGGCGGCAAGGAAGGAGTGGAGAATGGAATTGGTGAAGTTCATCGGAACTATCTCTAGATGGTTAAAAATTCAGACAAACTCATGGTGTGTGTCCTTTGGGATGATACTAATAATATTTTTATATCAATAACGAGAATCAATTTCTAGTTGGAATAATGTGCACCAGTGTGCAGTACAAGCTGGCGTAAGCAGTCAAGTGGAAAGAAGTAGGCGAGTGTACATACTGAAGTATCCGGAGATTTCACTACAAATATGATGCTGACGCTGCGCTCCACAGGAAGTTAGGTCGGCACCGATACCGATAGCGATACTTTTCGTATCAATGGAATCATACCACAATATCTTGACATCGACTACTTCAGTAGGTATCGTACTCGTATCAAATTATATTTGGAGATTTCTAGAATCTTTACTTACTACTAGTACTTCTAAAGTATTCATGTATACGCAAGCAAATCTTTTGCTGTACAACATAACATCAGATCTTCCCTCCATAGCCAACCTAGGTAAAAGTGGTCGGTCATTACATAGGTTCACCAAGCCAAGTTTTTTTTTTCCCGCCCTGCCCTCAGCCACCCACCTTTTTTGGTACGTGGAAGAAGTTGATCTTACACAGTTTACCTTACTTGCCATCCCAATATTTCTTTTTCTTTTAAAGAGAAACTCATTTCTCTCTTTTCTCTCTCTTCCTTTTAAAACCAATCATATTCGGATTCTGTACTCGAGAATACACAACATTACAGATCATATAATTTTCCTATCGTTCAACATCATCCATCTTACAACACGATACCCCGCAAAGAACCACAAACACAACATCCACCCGTCCCCACGTCTGAGAATCATCGTGTTGAGTGATAACTTGATATACCCTTGTTGCAGTATATCAGGATCTATAGCATTGGACATTAAATCAAATACCTTATTGAATACAATACCACCTTCAACGGCCTAAAACCCCTCCTGTTTTCAAATACGTTATTAGGATTCCTCAAAATCACAATGGTGGCTATGTTAAAGAGGCAAGGCTTTAGCGACGATTCGGATTATGAGTAAGTTTTCCCTCTATATATATCCTTCAGCCGGCTTGAGTCATCTTGAATTCTTTGTTCGACTTTTTGAATGACTTTCCTTCAACCTCTCATTTTTCCATCGCACCATCCTCATATCAATACATTTCAATAATTAAATACTGATCAAAATGGTCTATTACAGTTGTGATAATAATGGAAATTGTTATTCAACCTGGAATTCATGGGGTAGATGGGTAGCTTTGGTTGTGGTCATTGCCTCATTAGTCCTGCTTGCATTCGTTCTCTCGTAAGTATCTCCATTTATCTCGATCTTAACCTTTTGATTGTTTCTTTTCTACAGAAAGCTAATTTTATTTGAAGATGTTTGAGATCACGACGAAGTCGTCGTCTGGGCATGCAACCGATGCGCGGAACAGGTTGGATGGCTAAACCTCCTCAATATGGTCAACACTACTATCCAAACGGACCATATGCCGCCGCTCAACCTCCTCCCATGTATACTCCACCTGGTGTCGTACCACAACAAACCGGTAGCACGTTCAATACCAACGATGGATATTATGGACATCATCAATATCAACAAGGTGCTGGTGGAATCGAGTTACAACAACCAGCTAGCTCATATCAAAGAGCTGGCGATAATGTTTACGAACCTCCCACCGGTCCTCCACCTGGAAAGAAGGGCAATGATATCGTGGCTTGATAGATAGAGTAGTATGGGGGTTGGTCCTGGTGGTTGGAAGACAAGGCTGGATACGAGAAACGATCATGTCGTTTTCGGAATGCAACGAAAGAAAGCGAAAGCATGTAAAGGTACCTATTACCGGGCGTTATCATCGGAATAGGAGTTCTTGACCACGGAAGGAAATCTGGTTGGATTGGAAGATACGAATGTAATGAATGGATGGGCATTTTCTTGAGGGTAACAGATAGTTTCACTTATACCGAATGAATTAACGGCACTTTTTCGTCTATCTCATAGGCGCGCTCTTCATGTGCTATTTTATATATCCAATGCCCAGATATAATTGATTCAGGGCCAAGATGGCAAATGTGCCACCTAGATACAACACCTTCAGTATACATGATGTTTTTGGTGGATTTGTATGCTTTCACGAAACATCATGAGACAGCTCCGCCACAATAGCTGGAAGGGAGGAAGGGTGCCTGGAACGTGGCTATCGACAGTGGTGGTGCATCGTCAACCAGTAAAGAATGTGTTATTTGCACATTATAACATTGAATGATAGGGTTTCAATTGTTAATTAGTAGTGATTTATTTCCACAAGTCAAAATCTTATTTTTTGTTGCTTTTAACCTCTGAAAAGGGAAATCCAAGACTACGCCACAAGCATTTCCCTTCCAACAGCCACTTTACTAACCATTGTGGAGATACTTTACTTTGCCCTGACATTAGCCTCTTGTTGGAAAGGCAAATGCAATGCGCAAGTGGAGCAGTTACTAAATAAACCTCTGCGCGTTTCGTATTTATGAAGATTTTCAAATTGCGAAATTAGAAGGGATGAAGTTATAGGGAAGTGGTTAATCCATAACAATATTGTACCTGTAGAAGAAGGGATGGAGAATTGAATTTCTTCAGATTTATTTACTATTCATCAAGTATTCACGATATCTTCTCCGGCTTCAAAAAATCAAAAAGGAGAAGAAAAAGGTGCTAATTGGGAATCACATCACATCGCATAGTACAAGCCTCCCCCCCCATTTTTCAAAATCAATTATCCCACGCTCCAACGACCCTGAGAAAAACCCCCTCAAGTCTTGAAAATTCAAGCCCAGGTTGTTTGATTTATATTTATTATTGAAGGATTAAGCCTTTTTCCATTGCGCGGCTTAATAACATACGAATGTTCAATCATTTTATTCTCCAAACTACTATTCTCCTATATTCTGTATTCTATATAGAAAACATTCAATGCAATTGAATAATACGAGAATTTACAGACGACAAGACGAAGGAAATTAAGGTGGAGGATTTATTCTCCGAGTTAAATTTGATAACAAAAGATCAACAGTTGATCCAAGAAACGACGAGGTTTATCGATATTAAACAATCACCCAGAACGATGACGATATAAGTAGGATCAACCAATTCGTTACCTAGAAATCGAATAGCCAAGAAACGATCACCAATCGATTTGGATCCTGAAAAGTGATAGTGACGGTAGAAAAAGGTTGCACGTTTGGACCTCTCCAACTGGTCTTTCTTGTCAATTTCGAGTTTTGTGCGACTTTTTCATTCCAATCCAAGCAACCTTTTTTTTTTCGGCGGTGCGCCAGCGACTTCATCATGCCTCATATTACAACCGCGATGGAATGGAGTAGAAGGAGAGGAATTGGGGAAATAATAGCTGATAGTTTTCTTCGAAAGAGATCAGTTAGCTCGGATTTGACAAGTTTCAAGGAATCATTTAGTTCATGGTCAAATTGTATGGCAGTTACATATTGCAAGTGAGTTATTCCTTCCTCTCCTCTCCTTTCTGTCTTATTGTCGGAGAGCTTCTGCGACAATGGGATTGGGTAGCTACTTCAAGTGCACAATTAATCATTCTACGTAGATGGCCTGTTATAGCTGCAATTATCGTCGGAGGTCTCATTGTCTTCTCAGTCGTTTGGTGCATTGTCAGATGTACTTGTATGGGCATGTCATGCTGCTGTTCATGTTTCTCATGTCTCAAATGTTGCCAATGTTGCGCTCCCTGTTGCGAAGGAAAGAAAAATCGATCTGAAAAACTGAACGACGAACATTACTTCCCTCCCCAACAAGGCTATCGAGCTCCTGAACCGATGATGGGAGGTGGTCTCGCTCATGCTCCAACATACGCTAGTTTCGACGTTGGGAAGAATGGGCTGGCGATCGATTCGAGTCAAAAATTATCTGATGATGCCTTACCGCCTATGCCGAGTTGGGAAACCGCGAGTAGCAAACATGTGTTGGAAGAAGAGAAGAATGCAATGGAGCTAGGAGAATTGGACCCGGTTACTGGACAAAAAATGCCGCTGATGAATGGGGGTGGTGGAAGTAATCCGGTAAGCCCGGCAATTGAACAAGGAAACAGCCCATATGGAGCCAGGCCAGGTCAAGGTGTGAACAATGGATATATGGGAGTTGGGGGAAATGATGCGTATGGACAGAGTCAAAACAATCTTGCTGGGGGAAGATCCCCAAATCCTGGTATGGTTAACGATCCGCTCATGGGATACCGAGGGACACCACCTCCGATGGGGGATCCGGGAATGGGATATCGCGGCACACCACCACCGATGGGAGATCCTGCACTTGGTTATCGAGGTACACCACCACCGATGGGAGATCCTGTCGCGGGCTATAGGGGAACTCCTCCTCCTGGCGGCCGAGGATTCCGTGGAGGACCATCTCCAGGTCCAGGCATGGGACCAAATCGTGGACCTGGCCCATACAGAAATGGACCTTCGCCTGGACCAGGCAGAGGAGGCTTCAGACCACAACAAGATCAATACCCACCTGCTTTACCACAAGAATTCCCCTCTAATGATGGATTTAACGACACTCCAGTAACCGGATACGCTCAATCGCAGCCCAGTTACGATAACAATAACAATCGATCATACCCGCCTCAACCATCTCGTCAATATTCCGGCGACTCCTTCTCGCGACCTAGGATTGCCCCTGCTAGACAATATACGAATACCTCATATCAATCACAAGAACCAGATAACGCGTATCATGCTCCACCACCACGAGGCCCATCTAGAGGTCCCGGTCTCCCCAGTGGCCCGGGTCCAAATAGAATGATGTCCCCGGCTCCACCAAATAACGGTAATAACTTTTCATCTCAACAAGGATATTCGAGTCGATCACCTCCTCCACAGCAACAACCATTCCAGGGTATTGCTTACAGTGACAATGGAGGAGATTATACATCGCCAGCTCCCATGACGAGGAGTCCTCCCCCAGAAGAACCAGTCGCATATCCAGGGTATAAACCTTACACGCCGGTTTCGAGATAATTACAGTTGAGATTATAAGACATCCACAGGAAAAGTAGACAGGGCAAATGGGTTAATGTCAGGAACCTACAGAGTTAAGGGAAAGGCTTATTAATAATGAATGGAGTACATGGAGTTGGGTTGGGCGAGCCGGCGAGCTTGCGAGTTTGCGATATTGTCAATGGAATTGTATAACGTGTTTGGATGAGTGATAGATACCCTCTTGATTCAGCCGTATAAATTAGATTCGTTCCCTAGGTTTACCTATAAATAAAATACTATTTGGCATCGGTCCCCTAACATGAGAATCTCGTTTTGGTATTTGGAGTCTTGAGATTTGGGGATAGCAGGTCGAGGAAAGAGATGCTCCCTCGTAAAAGGAGAAGAGGGGTGAATATGGTATGGCTGAAGTGGCTGCAAGTGACGAAGACAAAACCTGAGACCACACAAGTTTCGAATGGGTACTGTTATGATTATTCCAAGTCGCACTTGAGATCCGGGTAACTTCCTTCCTTGATTAGCATTTGGTAAGGTACCTAGTAGCCTTACCTTTAAGAGCGATCATGCTACGAGAGACGAGGTTGAGAGACCAGGATCATAATCTGCACAACAGAGATGCAGAGGCGAATAGCCCACCCTTGTAGGAGGGAGATGGTGATGTAGTGCCTGCTTTTCGTGTGGAATCCACGACAGCACGTGTCGATGATGAGTTCGAGGATACGAGCAAGGATAGTGCTACCGTTGGACACCTGGAAATGGGTAGGTGAATTCAAAAGCATCTAATGAATACGTACATTAGCTATAGACTAATAACTATTTAACAGAGGATTAACCCAAAGAACTCACACGAGGACCATCGGTAATCATCTCATCTCATAGAGCCTCAAATTCTTCATCGTATCATATGAAACCTTCCATATCCAAGGGTTCTTCCAGGTATCTTTTAAACTCACCGATGATGGGTGGACAATCGACCACTAGCGCATTGAAAGATTCGATAT
>JWJA01000945.1:0-15497 GCA_000812885.1 Lanzia echinophila
ACAAAATCAACACCATGGCCATTCCCAACCCAAATGCTACGTATTGCTTACGTTGATGATGTCTATGTTGTGCTACTGTTCTAGATGATGAGGATGAGGTGAAGCGTACGCAGCAGTTGGAACCTGTGGTTTTGGGGTTGGTTGTTAGTTTTTTTTGGTCTTCTGAAGGAACTGAGGAACTGAGGAATTGGAGATGAAGGAGTTGAGGGGATGAAATATATATCTTACTAGCAGCAATATTCTGCTCCAAAGCACCAGACACGTCGGTGAATGTAACGCAGCAATTTCCTTTGTGGCGTATGTTATTACCGCTATTATTATTTCCCTGTAAACGTAGGGTTTCGTTTTCGAGCTACATGTGGAGGATCAGTAAATATCAGCCATAGAAAAGCAAAGATAAAGAATAAAAGAAACACTAACAAGCAATCTCCCCAAACTCTCCTCCAACCTCTCAACCCTCCTCTTCAAATCCCTAACCACCCCCAAACCCTCCTCCTCATCATCAATATCCGTCGCAGCACCCATCGTCGTACTCGGCGCCAACCCCCACAACTCCACACCAGATGATCCCGTACTTGCGATCGTGTGCGCACTAGGCGTAGGACGCGGTGTGCTAGAGCGAGAATGGAAAGATGGTGGTGGTGCGGGGTATGCTGAATTGGTGAAAGGTGGGAAGGGAAAGGAAGAAGTCGGGTGGTGGTTTAGAGAGGTGAATTGTGAGGAGTGGAATGATGGTGGTGGGGATCGAGAGGTTTGAGAGGAGATCGAGGGCGTGCGGTGGGATGAGGGCGCGGAGGTTGGGACGCCAGTGTTGTAGTTGTAGGTGCTGGAGCCGGAGATTATGGGGTCGAGGAGGATGGGTGGGTTTTCGTTGGGGTTGTGGGTGTCGGATTGGGGAACCTGGGATTTGAGGGTGGGTTAGAATGTGTTTTGGGATGGGATACGGTGCTGCAGGGGGAGTATGTGTTTTTGAAAGTATTTGGAGAGAAGCGGGGCTTGGGGAGAAGAATGGGATTAGAGAAATAATGAAAGTGGGCGGCATTTTAGATTATTGAGACGGCAAAATGGTGACGAACAAGTCATCCCATCCTATGAAAATGAAATCCAGATTGGGTGCTTGGGCGTTGGAGAAAACGGGGAAGTCGACGGAACGTCTCAATGCCCTAAACAAGTCCCACCGGCCCCCGCCCGAGAATAAAACCGAGTGCAGTATGTTCAGATAAATTCTTGAGTAGGCATCAACTATGATTACCAACCACCTAACATCAAGAACAAACAAGCTTTTTCATATCCCCAACTTCTCCCTGGCCTCACGCAACAATAAGGATGTCATGTCGCCAGTACACATGTCAATAATCCAGTAACACCTCGACGAAGAAAACAATTCAAGCAAAGCATAACCCAATCCAATGCATACTCCCAACGCAACGCAACTCAGGCAAGAAGAAACACAAACCAGAACTAAAACTTACAGCCTCATATCTTGACCGACTCATCTTGCGTCTCTCTATTCGTAGATCTCACTCAATCCAATCACTAAAAGCTTAAGCTTGCCTCAATCTCAACCCAAACTATCTTAAGTCGGTAACAAAACGTAACGACGTTGACTCGATGCGTACCTGAAAAGAGTGGATCAAAAACAAGCAAATATAAATCGTACGTAACCTAGAACAACACGAATCTGAAGAACAGAACCCTTCTCCCGGGTGCCTTGGGAAATATGGCATTCATAAGTAAAAGACCGCGTCAGCATTACTTCGCCCATTCTCGTTTCTATCCAATTATCATGTTCGAAATGTGGCAGTGTTGTTTCGTGCGGGGATGTGGTTGAGCTTATGGATTTATGGTGATTGGTGGGTTGGCGTCAGCCTTATGCATGCTAGGACTGTGGCTTGTTTAGTGGTTAGGCAGAAGCTTTTTGGTTGAGTGGGATGTTTATACGAGCATTTGGTATGGAAGCTTAGCTAAGTGAGTTGGAGGAATGAATTGTTGGGTTGGGATTGATAAGAGAAGGAAGGGAGTTAAAAGTAATGTGAATATTCAATTCCCGGTGAGCCCTTGGGTACCAAAAAATAACTCCCGGTGAGCTTAATTTTAGCCTCGGTATTTTTTTCTATCCATCCCCGGTGAGGTTTCCGGATTGCAAGTGTCAATTGCGACTTGGATATGGATGGGAAAGAAAACAGAGGGTGTGGGTTTAGACTCTTCACTCACAAAACTGGTGTGTGCGTAGTAATCAAGCGACCAACTTTTCCTCCCACCCCGGATGCAAACCTCATCGGTTTCTAAACACCGGATTTACTAGTAAATACTCGCGCGTTTGTCGCTTTTCATTGATAATCAGATTCAGTCATTATCAAGTCTATGCGGAGCTCGAATCTCGACCAGATGACGGCGACATTCTGGACGACAGACTGTATGACAAGGATGGTTGGAGCAATCAATGTGGTCAGCCTAGTTGGCTTAGCTACCAACGTCTCTTTCCGTCGCTTATTTGCTGGGTGCTAAGTTTAATTTGGGCTTGTAGAAGGTGATCATGCGATATCGAACCTTTCAAGATCATGTTTGTGTTTTGTTAGCTCTATGGTATTGGTCGCCGTATCATCGCAACGCTTATTCTACGCAGTATCAGTGCAATAATAACATAACATTTTCAATTATCAGAAAAATAAATCTCTATCATTACACAAATCCCAGAACAAGATGAAAGCAAAACAAACGCCGAAGACCAAAACCTTAAAGCCCAACCATCCCCAACTTATGCATCATCGAAAACAGATTCTCCCTTTAACACTATCCACATTACCAAAACCCATCCAGTCCAAAAATACAAATCCCAAACGCCAGTCCCTAACTCAGCCAAATTGAATATGAAGAACATGGAAGAAAAGAAATGAAAACGAGATACACGACAACTCCTGACAACGAAGATGAACCACTCCCAAAAAACAGAAGAAAGTATTTGAAAACTTGCCTACACTCTGCGAGTCCCATAGCTTGCTCTTCCACTTCTCATCATACTACAGGTAAAACATAACGTCTTCTATGTAACCTTTCGGCCATGGATTTTCAGTAAGTTTCTCACCATGACCGAGGTTTCTCCAGAAAAAGCGTTGGTCCCGATAAGTCGCCAGATGCTTAGCACTCATAGATTCCTGTAGGGTGCCCGTGAGAATCTTGCCTTCCTTCAGGATTGGATACATGTAGCAGCGAAGACGATCACAGAGGATATCGGCGTAGCGTGCTGGTGTGCAGACAGAAAGACTGCTCGTAGCGCGAGAGCCGGTGAAGCAGATTTTGTTGGTCTGGACGGCGTTGTTAGTAGTTGGATTATAACTTCAAAGATAAGGAATTCTGATCACTTACGATCTCCTGAAGCTCTCTCAACCTATAGCCACTGCCATTCGTAATCACAACATAATGTGCCGACCTCGCCGTCCCCAGCGGACAATCATGACTCTGCAGATAGAAGTTGGTGATTGTAGGGTAAACAATCTCTCTATCGACGACCGATCCAGCACTTAGATTAACAGCTTGTAGCTGGCCATTCGGTTCATCGGCAGGGAAAAATCTCGTATGGTGGCGTTTACCCACTACCAGAATCGTAATACTGGGCTGCCAATCTTCGAACTTGGAGTCCATCGCGGCGAACTCTCGTTGGATAATGGAACATGCCTCCCGTATCAGAGGAAGTTCTTGTTTGAGAACCATACCATACTGAGATTCGCCCACGCCATCCCGGTAAAAGAGAATGTGGTCGGGAAGATCGTCTCCAAACCCATACCCTCTGATCCAAGCTCTGAGACGCTCGACTACCATTCCTGCGAGTCCAGCGATGAACTGTTATTTTAAGACGCATTAGCACTTCCATTGCCCTGTCCGGTGGTGGATACAACATACCTCTGTATTACTATCCTGCAGGCGTGCGGAGGCCAGATAATGGATGAAATCATCATCAACAGTAGCAACAACTCCAGCCATCGATGGGCAGCCTTCATCTTCGCACCTACCTGGATGAGTAACATCCGCGCCCATTATCATTGTTTTTGGCTTCAGGCCCATAAAATCCTGATTGGCTCCCTTAACACAATGCCCGGTGTTCCCCAGCTTGAAGTTAACCTTGAGACTGTAATACATTAGCAATGTTTCGTCTAGAGTTGTGGAGGTGGTTGATCTTACGCGAGGTTTGCTAGAATCCTTTGGTCTCCATCGTCTTTCTTGTTGACTTTGAAGATGCAGTCGTGACTCACGCATACCGTGGGTACTCCTACCACACAATCTCCCCACCACTTAATATCCGCATAAAATTCGGGGTATTCGTCTTTGCCATTAGGAAGAAGGACAACGATTACTCGTGGATCTCCTTTTTTCTCGAATTCTCTGAGAATCTTTGTGAGTTCAGTATCGACAGTTTTCCGCCGGCATTCAACATCTTTCTGGTCCCACAGTGTAGGGCCGTCAGTCTCCCTGGCAATCGTTCGAGAGGTCCTGAGACCATAGTAATTCAGGGCTTTTTGAAGAGAGACTTGGAATTTATCCACATCAAATGCCAGCTGAGTGATTTGTATGATGAAAAGAACAGGATATTGAGTTCCAACTTTGTAGAATCTATGAACGTCGTTAAGAGCCCATTCCCCTTCTTTTTGGTTGCCTCTCCCACAATCGATGGCAATCTTGTTGCCGAATTGGAGTTTAGGCTGGCCTAATTTGGGCAGATTATTGACAGCTGTGAAAGTCGGATCTACTCTGATTCCGAAGCCCTGCTGAAAGTTAGTCGGAACTAGCAATGACATTGCAGTAAATACCTGGTAGAACTGAGGATTTATGCCAAGAGGTTCCAGTGTTCCCTGCAAGATGACAAGCTGGTTGATATCTGGCGTCCTTTCAGCTTCAGCTACCAATGCCTGAGTCAGATCAGGATCAGTAGTAGAAGTGACAACCTGCCAGTCTAGAATCTCCAACGTGTCGGCAGGATACCAAATTTTCTTCTCGCTACTGCCAACGTTGACACAATAAGAGTTCTGATTCGTTTGAAGGCCGCCGTATTCTGAGGGAGTTTTCTCATTAGCTATGGTTTATGATCTGATTGGAGATAGTATTTACTCTCTGTTATGTATTTCCATACGCTGATTTTCCCCTTTTTTTCCTCGCCTGGCTTGGTTTTGGGTTCGAATTTCTGTGTCAAAACATCGAGTGGGCCGATGCTACAAATTTTCCATTTACTTGTAGGCATGCCAACGAATCTAACCTTCGCGTGGCGTAGCCCAGCGGCCAAAGCCTTTCTCGTCCTGCTCTCCCAATCATCCCCAGTCTTCCATCCATAGCGCTTGATCCATTCCTGAACAGACACTTGAGGAAAGAATGCTGTGACCGTCGCATTGACATTAAGAAGAAGATGACCATCACCGGGTCGCATGGAGCTAAAGAAGCCCGTTCTGAGTACATATAGTTCGGGCCCACTGGCTGCTGTCTTTTTCGTCCTCTCTTGCTGAGTCCTTCTTCTCACGCGCTTTAAGGTAGCTCTTTCATGCAAATATTTGGCCTCGACAGGATAAAACCTATTCCCAACTCTACCAAAGTCATTGGACTTATAGATTTCCTTCCACGATATGATGTTCAGAGCTTTAAGGTCTTCATCTGGGAGATAGGAAGGCCGAGTACCTGTGCGATTGACGAAGTTCATCAGTTCCGGAATGTCAACAAGACTGTCATACTGAATGGTCATATCCATCGATCTCACACGCTCCGGATCATCATGCCGCCGTCTGAGCTCATGAGACTTGACTATGTCATCACCTATGGAGCAATCGTCGTACAGAGGTCCAACTGAGATGATATGGAGGAAAAAGTCCGTGGCATAGTGTTTCGCAGTGGGCGGGTTCTGCTCCAACATAGCTTCTATCATGGCTCGCTTGAGATCCGGTTTTCTCACATCCCTACCATCGATCGTACCAAACTTGACGTGATACCTACGGAGTTCGATGTTCATATTTTCAATGGTTACTGGAAAGAAATTAGCTTTGACAGCAAGCCGATCTGCATTGCCCCTTGACTCGTCTGTAACTCGAATTATCTCTTGACTCTCCTGCGCCCATTGCTTGTGATTAGTCTTCTTCGTCTCCCTAATATTTAGTTTCGTCTGTATGCGTTGTTCTCTAGGGTCGAGACTTGGGGCCGGCAAGCTTGAAGTACTAGTAGCAACGCCAGCCTGATCAGAGCTATTTGAAGGATCTGGAGCTGTGGGAGGTGCAGAAGGTGCAGGAGTTGCAGAAGGTGCAGGAGTTGCAGGAGGCGGAGGATTCCCTTGAGTCGATGAATTCGCAGACGAGGGTGGGTTCGGATGAGCCGGTAGAGGCGGATGACCCGCATTACTCCTTGTACGATTTATGGCCTCTGGAGTGGGAGCTGGGGGTTTCCCCTTGGGCTTTTTTTTGTGTGGCATCTTCTCTAAACCTCACCCTGAAATCCAAGAAAAGACGAGTGAAAGTATGCAAGATGCAGAAACCAATGCACTGCAGCGAATTGAGATCCCAACTGGAGGACATGCGAGGGATATATATACGTATAGGACCATTGATTGCATATTGAGAAGCAATCACATAGATTGGATCATGTGTCTAGCACCGGTTGATGTCTGTACAGATGATTACCGCACTCCATGGTTATGCACGTAGCATGACTTAACTACCCTGCGTGTTAGATTTTCGGCTTCTAGGGTTTACAGCTTGGTATCATGTTTGATTCTCATCTTGGTGCAATCTAACGTCAGCTCATGATTAGTTCTTTCAGTGACATCACTATGGGCTTTTCTCGCACTGATTCTATGCATATCACGAGCTTCAAAATCCACAGTACTGTGGTGACATGCCGTAATGGCAAGTAAGAATCTCCGGGGCACAGGATCATATCAATGTTTGCGAGAAGTAGCAAAGGGGGCATGATATATCTGGTGATATGTCAAACAGAGTCACCACTGCTCATCATCCACACGAATCCTGCAAAATGAATAATGCTCTCTCATCATCAGTTGTGTTCATCATCTTGGTAACTTCCTGCTGTATTTCTCATTCGACCGATAATATTCACCTCTAGCGACTCACAATATCAGCCGTATTCTGATCACTGGATCACCAATTTATTTGTTACAATCTTGAAGGATCGTAAACCACAAAGAACCCCACAGGAGCCGCGATGAGTAAACTCGGCAAGAATCTGGCGAGTTGCAATCCTAGAGGGGTAACGATGGTCGCCGACCTGCGTGCTTTCTTCGTAAATCCCCGCGCCAGGAGAAAACTCCTGCTCCTCAGTTTCATAATTGAAGTTCTATACACCATTCCCCAATGGCAATCTCAAGATAATAGGTTTGGTTCTAGTAACTTCTTTGACATTGTCCCGGCGGTTCTTGCTTCCCCGAGGTTGGTGGACATAACTATACCGAAGTTATATTAAACAAGGAGTCAATCTGGGTGAAGACCTGACAAACCGTCAAAATCTAATTTCCCACCCCCACGATGATGGGCAAAACTACACCGAAGTTTAATTAGACGATGAGTCAATATAGATGAAGATCTGATGAGACGTCAAATAAGAATATTCGTTGAATATCCTGAGAAAATCAGAATTAATATAAAAATAATCTAATATTAAATTTATGCAGGAACAAGAGTGCATCAGTGCTTCATTCTACAAACGACCCATTCCTATTCGACCGCTTTCATTCAATCTCCAGGTCGCCGAAGAGCTCCTCCCTCTCAGTGTGGAAATGTCTATTCTATTCACCCCTCCAGAATCATGGACATGATTATACCGATTTATATCAGACGATGAATCAATTTCTAGGTCGCCGATGAGCTTCTCCTCCTCAAATGTGGCAACGTCTATTCTATTCACTCCTCTCCTCCAGAATCATGGACGCACTTATACCGAGTTCTATCAGACGATGAATTAATCGGTACGAATATCCGACGAGCCGGCGAATAGAAATATTCCTTGAATATCTTCAGAAAATAGAAAAATAATAGAAATATATTCAAAGATTAAAGTATATGCAGGAACAACCCTTCATCGCTCTTCCATTCCACCGATCGCTCCTTCCCATTGATCAGGGCCACGACCTCATTCACTTTCCCGCGATGGCTCGCACAATTAATTCCCTCGTCATCTCAAAAGTCGTATGTCATCTTATTGAAACTATTCACTCCTCGCCGACCTCGAGAATCGATTTGTGCGTCGCTATTGCAGAATCGTCTGAGGTCGAGGTTTTATTCACTTTCCCGCGATGGCGAGCATAGTTACTTCCCCTCGTCATCTTAAAAGTCGTCTGACATCTAATTGACACTATTCACTCCTCGCCGATCTGGAGGAAGGTTAATCTGGGAGTCAGTATCGTAGAACCGTCTGTGGTCGAGGTTTTATTCACTTGCTCGCGGTGGCGAGGAGCGATCCAATTGTATATCTCAGGACATTAAGGAAAGATTTTACTATCAGAAGATTCTAGAAGCGGTCACGGATTGGATACTGATTCACTGCACAGGTACTAGATGACCATCTTCGACGATTTGATTTGGGAGATCTTGAGGAAGAGGGCTGGAAGGGTGATCATTCAAAGGCGGGGCTTCAGTTACTACTTGGAAGAAATTACATCTTGTTCGCCGTCCTCGATTTTAGGTTAGAGGTTACTTCTTCTCGTCATCAGACAATTCGCCAATTATTCATTTCATACATGAACAAACGAACCGATCAGCGTTCATTCCCACTACCCGAATGCCCCCTTTTTTGACAATCCAATAGACAACATCGGAACGGAACATCATTCGGACCCAACAAAACGCAGACGCTGAGGTTGATTCATGCAACGGTTGCTTTCGGAAGACAGTCTATCACCCTAATCCGTATCCACCCGGAAGACCCAAGCCCGTGACTACGAGTTCTGCCAAGATATTTTGCGTGATATTTGATCAGATGATGATACAACGATAACTCCAAAAGTCAATCCGATATTTTTTCAAATATGAGTCAACAAGCATGTGAAAATTCACTTTGCATCCTCTCTTCGCGACAACAGCATGACCGGTACCTCATCATCCGTACATACGCGTTTCCGCTTTTCCAAACAACACATCTATCTGTACTCATGCGCATTTCAGAAATGCGCAATTGCTTTAACCTCCATATTGTTATTTGACATGTGAATATACACGAAAAATAGCATTCACCGCTTCATCCATGCAACACGGACGCATTGCACGAAAAATGTGCTCGTCTCGCTTCGTTCCTCGAGTTTTCGACATGTGAAGATGGTCTCGCTCCTCATGACAATAGCATCTGCCCCTTTATGCATTTGCGCATTCCCATACATCACAGATGCACATTCAATTCCATGCAACAGCACTTGCTTCTACTTCCAGGCACAAGGACAAGGACAAGGTGGTCATTTTGATGTGCGTGCCGTCAAGCCACCGACGGCCGCTCAAACAAAGGTATCTCGACCCCTCAGGCGCAAAACGATAGAGTTTCGTATAAAATTTCCCCAGGACGATTTTGACAACTTCCCCGCAGCGCCTTGTAAATGTAATACTGTATGAATGAATGAACGGGGTAGAAACCCTCTTATTCTGACTCGCTTGAAGCCTGAACATACACACTACAGCAATGAGGTATCCCGCACCACCCCATCTCAAACTCGCATGGCTTTCCAGATACCTTCTAGAAGGAAAAGGTTCCTATGAAAAGAGCACTAACTCCGTATCACTATAACTCAAATGTTTGGTTCACCAGTGCGTTACCGCCTGCCGAAACTCTATCCGTTTTTCCAATTGAACATCGGGGGGATCTGAAAACTCTATTTAGCTATGACAGCTTCGAGTCATGCTCTCTGTTTCCCTTCGGATTCTTTCCCTTCCAGAATATACGCTGAAAAGAATAATAATATTTGTATAAGTCGGAAAAAGAATTATCCAACTGCAATATTTTTATTCGTCCGGAGAATTTTCAAAACGGTTCTTGTCCTCCTCACATGCCATGCTTTTTCCAAGCAAGCAGTTTTCGAATCAAGCATGACCACGATTCCATTTAAACTGTCAGGCAAAGTGAAAGAGCAAAGCTAGAAATGATTCATTCTTTCTATTGATGTACGTACTGTACTAGGAAGTTTATGTGCATAAACATCAAACATCTGCCCCCCTAATTCCCGAGCCTCTTTATGCCCCTAAACGAAAATCCCCCGTATTTATATTCGACGAATCAAAATATTCGTGGAAGATTTTCCCGTCCCATCATGAATATTTTTTATTTATATTTTATTTTCTTCCTAATTTTTAAGCTTCACATTTTACAAATGCATTTTTTCAGGGACCAGAGATCTTCCAAATTTGGGATCTATGACCCTGAAAAGGAAATCTCCAGCGAGAAGCCCTGAAAAGCATTTGGAAGTCATTGTAGTGACATCATTACATCTACGGCTAACGACCCGGTGCCGCGAATCGTTTTATTTATCTCCCCGCAAAGTATCCGAAGCCGTGCTTCGTAGATTTGGTTGTTTGGTCTCGGCCATGACAAATCTTGATGATATACGATACGATTAACTATAAACGGGGTATGCTATGGATCTCCCAACACCGCCTTCCGCTAGTAGCAAAAGAAGCAAGTTTACCAGAAAAAAAATCTTCATAACCTTGACACATCCCAACGAAAGTACGCAAACCAATTCGGCCATTCTTTCGGGATGCCCCACCAGGAAACTTTCTCACTACCTGCCAGATTCTATCTACAAAAACAGGCTCCCCTCTTTCTTCCGGCCAATCTACGGAGTGCCGATACAAACCATCACCACCCGCGCCAGGAACTAAAAAACTAGAATGAGACCCAACAAAAAATACCGGTAAGCAAGGTCGCCAGCACCAGCCGAAAGGAGATACTTGGGACAAATCACCCCCATGTACATAACCCCTTTTGGTACATAGGTACATGAATGACCAACATGTGACTTGCATGTGCTGTGTTGTACACGAAGAAATTTTTTTTCTATTTTCCTTACTCCCATTTCGTCGCTCTTCACTGGCGCTCAACAATTGTAAGAAGTCCAGATGACTTTATAAGTGGATCTCTTTGAAGAAAATCTAAGGAACCTAAAAAATTTCTGCTTTTGATAGTCGAAGGATTTGAGATAAAGTCACATGCAGGTAAAAGTTCCTATCATATCCTATCCTATGAAACCGGGTGCCCCAGAGGGAGCCTCGAGCCCCATTCTCCTTGGGAAGGGGGTTCCACGATGTTTCATTTGATTTCATTTGATGTGAAGAAAAATCTAGGGCTCAGCAAAATAAAAACCCAAACCCAATGGCGGATCCTCGGTTTATGTAAGGAGCTATTTCAGCCACTCAAGCTATGCTTGCTGTACTTTTGAGAAGTAGCAGAAAATTTGCCTCACCTCGGAACTTCTGGATCTTGCATGGAGGGGTAATTTTTCTAAAGTGGGTTGTCATACCAACAAACGCTTAACAGAAAAAAAATATAGATCGTTTGAGATCACAGATCAGCAGTAAAAATTTTTTGGGTTTCCAGTTCGTGCAAAGATTGGGTATAGGTGGAGGAAAACAGTGGGTGTGGGAGTAAAAGATGGGATTGACGGTTGGAAGAATGGGGAAGTTGGGAAATCACTGGTACAATATGGATTCCGGAGCTTTGTGCTCTGGAACTATACTGTAAGTTCTAGTGATCGTCGATAGGATTCTGGATGAACACAGAAAAAGAAAATTTGATATGATCATCTGAAGGTATTGTTCTGGGGAGTGATATTCCTTGGGGAAAAGAGAGGAGTCAGTTTGTTGGTTAGTCAGTCAGCCAGTTTCATGTCATTTTCTTGGGGAAGCTGAGATACCTATTCTACTGTACTGTAGTAAAGGACGTCCGTATGGATTGATACGCAGACATGTAAAAAACGAAGCGGTCAGTCCAGTCAGCCAAAGAAGATTATTGTCAGCCTTTGTGTTACCAGAAACGACGAGATATGAATGGTCCATCGTACGAAATGATTTTCATATGCGGTCTGCTTGTTCTGGTACTCGGTGGCAGCGACCTTCTCATTCGGAAACGTCAGATGCACTTACCGCCACCACCATCCATGGAGATTTTTGGGGCGGTATGTGTATGCTACCTTATGTTATCGGTACTGTACATGTAACATCTAATGCATTTCACTGCATCCTGTATGGTATCGTGTGTATTCTATGTACTCTTAACTTTCCGAACCCTGAATATCATCACCCATCATCTCCACCATCATCATAAAAGCATGGCATAGCATGGCTTTTCGGTAGCAGCCTAATGCAACGAATGATTAAACTTCCCATCTCATCTGCATGCCACTTTGAATATAATTGCTGTAAGGTTATTTCTCTTGCATTGAAATTTAATTAATATATTTCTTCAACAAATAAATAAATGAAATAAATAATAATAAATTATATCTTCACACACAAAACCACCATCGCTCAAATCCCAAAACGGCAGATGCACTCCAGCCCTACCAACTCATCCCCCTTCCACATAATACATGACCACGACGCCATGTTCAAATCTTCAGCGCATACATCTAGAAGGGGGCTTTTTCTTTTTTTCAAGTCTTGTGTTTTGTACCGCGTATATGCTCTCCACTACTCCACCATTCTCCATCTTCCACGGCCCTATTAATTATCGTCTTTTTACAACCGTCGTCGCTTGATTGAATTGCGTTCGCTCTAGAGCGTGAATTTTATGCTTAACCCCTTTTAATTCTACTCGGGGAATTGTTTTCGGAGTTGTACGTACAGTACTGTGGAATACTATGTAAGTAAAGCATTTCTATTACTATTCGTTGGTGATGGATTGGATAGGATTAATAACCATCGGGCCTAAAGGTAAATGCCAGCCAGCGGCTCTTCCCTTTCCTTCCGTGCGTATACCTATCTCGTAACATACAAAAAAAACGCGAAGGATCTATGTAAAAGAGACCATCTGGAACCCTAATGCGGCACCAACCGGTAGTTGATCTTTCTATCATATCCTCTAAAATAGTTGGCAGTACTCCATCAACCATCCTAATTCTATACGATACGATGCATTTTGCTAGGCTTCGTACATGCACATACATATAAAACATACATGCATAGAAAAGAACAAAAGAAGGAAAGAAATAAAGAAAGAAAAGAAGCTTTTTACTCACCGCACCGCCCCCACCAGCGTCATCACACTTTGTACTGCTATTAAGTAACTTTAGTACGTACATGCGAGAACATCACCGGCGTGCATGAACCAGATCAACAGGGGAGAAGAAAAAATAAAATAAATAAATAATAAATTCCAATTAAACAAAATATTCAACCAAAATCCCCATTTTTAATAAATAATAATAAATAATAAAATTCAATAAAATAATCCTACCCAAGGAATTACGTATATATATGTGTGTGTGAAGAAAAATACATCTACTAGGTAGGTATCTATCTGCACAAGCAAGCGCCATCCATCATAAGCGCGCGTCCATTCCCATGTCAAGGCTAGGCTCTTATTCATCACACCCTCATACCAATCAACCAATTAAAATATTCAGGAATATGTTCACCGCCGTTATGCATACACAACACATAACACACACATACACACACACATAAAATTTATTTATTCTACGCCTTATATTGGATTTTTATGATTTTGTGCATAGCGTAGGGGAAATGTGATGTGATGTGATGGATGGAGAGATTTTTGTGTTTGGAGTGATTGATTCATGAATGAATAAATGGATGAGATGAAACATGTTGGTTTATTTTTATGTATATGTATATGTTTTGTGCGCGTGAGGTAGATGGGATGGGAAAGAAAGACATGGGGTATTGTGAAGATGCTATTCTGAGATGGTATATTCAAAATGAATGTTGGTTGGGGGTGTTGGGGCATTTAGCGATGGATGAAGAAGTTCTAAAAGTTATTTTGATTTTTTGATCCTCCCCTCCCTATAATATTGGAATTTTACCCCACCAACTCAACTCAATTGTATCTTCAAGTCTTTCAACCTCGGCGGTACGGTACGTACCCCTCTTCTTCACTCCCTCCTTCCTTCCTTCCTTTCTCCTTCACACACACTTCCAATCCCCGAAGTACCTCGTTCTCCATTCCATTTGTACCTTACCAAAATTCAACAGTATCTCACCTTACCATACCTTACGTATCCCTCCACACCACACCACACTCAAACACCAAACCCAGCACCCCAGCACCCCACGCTTTCTTCCCTGTAAGGCTTTCAGACCCTCCATCCGGGGATCTTCCTTTCCCTGTCTTTCCTTGTCTTTCATGTGGAATGGTCATTCGCACTCTTTCTCATCTGCAAATAGATATTTCATCTCACGCTGCTTATTTCATGGCTTATTTCTTACCTTTACCTTTACTTTACCCCTAACTTTATTTTGAGGTGATGTGATTGAAGATATTACGATATGCGATACGATGGTGTACGAATTTTATTTTCCGATGGTGGTTGTCTTGTTTGTTGTTCATGACTTAGATGGATGAGAGAGGAGTTGAAGAACCCCCACGAGTATTATGGTAGGTACTTATATCATTTTCTTCACCATAGAACTAAGATCTCATCTCATCTCATCTTATCTCATCTCGCATCTATGTCTCCTTCTTTCTTCATTCCTTCCTTCCTTTTTTCTTCCTTTCGTGAAGAAACCCGAGTATCGTAATTTTTGTAAGGAAGGACGGCACACGAAGCTAAGATTTCGAATCTTCATGAAGACACAAGATGAAGATGACCAACGCCGCCATGCTGTCAAACAAAATTGACATGCATCATCCCTCTTCATCTCTATCTCATCCCTTCCCGTCAGTCAGTCAGCGTCAGCAACGTTAACGTTGATATTATCTTATATTCCCTATATTAATCAAAACCAAAACCAAACCAAACCAGCACGCCGCACATACGCGGTAACCGGTACGGACCCTTCCTTTCCTTTCCTTTGAATCACATATGTCGCAATATTATAGTAATCAAATCATCCTAATCCTAATCCTCGGGAAGGAGGAATATGTTTCTCTTTCTTCTTCGTACAGAACTGCCACGCGACCAAACCCCTGAAACTTCTAAATCAGCGTGGATTTTGTTGCTGACCACCTTTCTAATTTTTTCTGATGTGCTTTGTGGAGAGAATGTAGGTACCTAGGTAGATAGTATATGAATTGTAATATATCTTCGTCAGTATCTTCATCAGTATCAGTAAGATAAGATACGACTGTAACCTTACTATGACGAGAATGGCTATTGCTATCAGTATACAATACATACAAACATACAAACAGTAGTTCTAAGCACTTAATTAGTGAGATTCTTTGGAAGGAATGGTTTCCGATTCGTGCGATATTTAGTTTGGGATGTATAGTAGATCTATATTGTATACTATGTTGGTTTCGTGAATGATTGGATTTGGTATTTGGAAGGTTAGATAGGTAGGTAGGTAGGT
>JWJA01000949.1:0-18261 GCA_000812885.1 Lanzia echinophila
AATTGGCCCGTCCATGGTCCACCAGCTTATCAAACCAGACCAAACCAAAAAAAACCACACATCCTCACCAACAAGAAAAAACAAACCCCCAAACCAATCATAGAAACTTACCAGAGCAAAAGCCCAAACCCCAAAAGCATTGACGCGCTGGCGCCCAACACACATCAAGGCCACATATCATATCCTTTTCCATTATTTCACCTACCACCTACCACCCACCAACAAGCAAGCAAGCACTAACTCTCGCCAACCCAACCCAATCCCAATCATTTTTTCTTCTTCGCATACATACGCAACGCAATGCGCACAGCTCAGGAACTGGTCGTCCTTCCTTCCGTTCCCGTTTTTTGGGCACTTGCACTTCGCACATGCACTTGCACTTGCACTTGCATCGCAGTTTCCGATCATCCATTTTGTTTGGTAGGATCTCATCTCATGCAGCACATACATCAATCATGATTGGGAAAACGGGAACGGGAACGAACGGAACCCATCAGAGAAAGTATGCTATGCAATGCGTTAAGCAGACACGACACTCTAAGATCTGTGTACCAAATGCCGTACGTATGTAGAGAATAAGATCGTGGGGTAAACTAGAATCGAGTCCATTCATTCGATTCGATTTCACTGCTTGCAGAATACCATAGCGGGAAAATATTAAGAATGAATGTAGGAAAATTGGTTGTGGATTGTTCAATCGCTCAATGTGATTTTCCTTCTTCACCATTTACTAATTTGGCGATCGCATATTGATTATGGTATGGGAATGTAACGTATTTCGAGCTGAGGACATTTTTTTTTTTTTTTTTCAATTTTCTCAAAGCTGAATTCATGAAGATACGAACATACCCCCTTTTTGGCCCTGCAAACTTAACCGCCCATTCAAAAATTTTCACGGTTCTCTACTTGGCATAGGCCATGATCTGTACCTATTCCGCATTGCTAATGCTAAGTTCTAGCTCACTGTACCAAGTGGAGTAAAGGAACGTAACATGGAAAGCCCAACCACCAAGGTGGAGAAAAAAAGAGGAAATTGTTCATGATCATTGATCTTCTAGAAGAATTTTTGCCCCACGAAAATTAGGATTTCTGTCAATCAACAGAATTTAAGCTACCAAGTATACGTGGAACCGAATACCGAATACCGGTCTGTCAGCTGTTTCCCCGATGAACAGAGGGAAGAAAGACAACAATGGCAAACACACGACTGCCGTACGTACACGAGACACACGTATGCCAATCTCAATGGATGGATCGTTTAATACTCCTCCATAACTCGTCTGATTGACTTGCAGTTGCCCTATACGATCACCGGCTGCTAACAGCCGACCCGCCCTTATTATTGAAAGTGGAGTTTTGTGTTACAATAAGAAATCGACATGGGTCATCTTTCATCTACAAAACAGCAAGACGTAAGGATGTAAACTTTCATCAATCTAAAGCAACTAATAGATCCGGCGGTATAGACACCACTGCCGTGAACCACAGTGGAGCGACTTCAACTCTTATTATTGACGAAAAACTCTAGAACGGAGCTGAAGATCTTGAGGCGGTGGTCGTTCAGGCGGTGTACACCCTTGGCGTATTGAAATCAAGACTTTTGATTCTTTGATTGATGTGTCGGTGATAGCGGACAATGGCTTAATACCTGTAAACAGTACAAATGGTACAACTGATTCTAGAAGAAACATTATTGCTTCCATCCACGTGGAGATTTTTAGACCAAACTCGGCTAGAAACTAGTCAGGGCTTCGTTTTCAAAACAAGCTCATAGCGGAAAGCGCATTGTTGCCGTTCGAGAATAAGTTTAGGATGTTCCCTTAATTTAGAAACTTCAGGCTATCGCAACTTGCCGGAGTGAAGCACTGTGTGCCGGTGAGACACGCGCTCAAATCATGTTGTTCAGGGATAAACCCAGTTGCAAGTCGACTATGGGCTTTTGGAGCGAAACGAGACTTGTCGGTGTTGCATAAGTGGGATACCGATACATGACTTGTGGATCTTGAATAACCAGCATCGACCAAACCATATCGTACCCTGAAAACTTTGATGTGTGAACTGTTCAACAAGAGACGAAGGACTTGGTGGTTTACGCCACAAGATGGTAAAAGCTCTCCCGCAGCGGGCTGAAAGTTTAAGAAAATGATCTCTCCCGCTGTTTACATCTCATGCTACTGTAGGAGCAATGATCTTTTGTAAGGATATCTAGACAACTTTGTCTGTTGGAGAAGCCTTACAGATGTCAGATGGTAAAGTAAGAAATTGGTGCAAAGGCCTTTGGCCCCGTAATATCTGCCAAGTTAACAGTCGAAACAAATTCTCTTGCGGCATTAACGTCCACGTTGACAATAGTACATTGAGTATACATATGCAATTGTATGCAATTGTGCATCGTTGATAAAGCAGGACAACTGTAGGAAACTAGAGCTGCATTGGGGAATGATATTTCACCTGCCCATTTGTATAATGTAAAAAACTATATTGAGTTTTCTTTTTGGAAACATCTCGTATTAAAACACTCTTAACTTACAAGGTACGTTCAAATAATAATCAGGGACTGGTTGAATGAGAACATGATGGATGATATACTCGTATCAACATGACATCGTTGGTCTAGAATGAATGGCCTTTGGGAGATTTGCTATGAAGTCTTATTAGCATGAACGACGAATCATCTTTGATCTTCCTCTCTAATTACCTAGTAATTAAATGATCTCCCCAATACACCTTGACATACTACGTTTATTTTGACAATTTGGAGCCTGGTCGCTCCCGAATGATGAGGTTTTGTGGGTTGATCTTTTACTCGATATGAGAATGAAACATTAACATTATGCATCCCGAGGTTATGTTCTAGAAGATCTATTGAAACCTTCTAGCGTCGGAGCTAGACCTGGATGGGTGCTTTTAATCCATTACTTGAGTACGAGCCCCAGCATAATTTACAACAATTCATGGATAGGTAAAGGAGAGGGGCCCCATTTTGCTAGCGGAATAGCCTCATTTGGTAATATGCGGATAGAATGATTCTATTCAACAGTTAAATGTTATTGGATTTGCGGAGATGTAGAAACGGATTTGTTCGTACTTGTACAGAATAACCTCGGAAACCGACAAATTAGTGAGCGGCTATCTCTCGGAAATGATACGGACGTACCTACAATACTGGCAGGTTAACTTGACAAACGACAAGGAAAGGAGTTCGCAATAAGATTTTTTGTTTCTGGTTTCCGAGTTTCCTTGTTCCTTTTCTAGATTACAATGTGGTGGAAGTTCATTAGGCAGTCGTATTCAAACCTTACCCATTATTAAGTTTCTTAGCATGATGATATGCCAAGTGGACTACTTTCGAATGAAGGGTTATTGTAATCTCCCTGGTAAAGTTATTTTACTATCCCTTGTGGATAGAAAAGAAGGAGAAATTAGATCAGTATTGTTGCTACAAGAGTTGTAGATATGTAACTAATTCCTAGGTTCCTATAAAGACTACCTATTTAGGTAAGTAATAATTAACTTCGAGGAAAGCAAAGTATCAATACTACCTTAGGTACATACCAGGTACTTAGCCTTATGCATTACCTCGAAATTTAAAATCCATGGCCAACTTGCCAAGTAACGCAAGGATATGAAAGTGACCTGGTCTTTTCCGCCATCGAATCCAATGCTATGGCCACTGGTAACATGGATACCAAAATCTGACGACTTGACATGGTTTCCACGTTCCAAGGTTGTAAATGCAGTTAGAAGCGCCCTTTAGATAGGTGGGGTGTTTGCCCGAAGGATTGAAGCTGTGATATTCGTACGTCCTTTGCACAAACTTATCCCAATGCGAGACGGTTTTCCGGGGTGGTTGCTGATCTGTCCGAGCTCCCGCTTCCAAGTACCAATAGCACCGTTCCCTTCGTGAATAAGTTTTGCATATATTTTTAGAGAGCAGTATGCCATGCCAGAAGCATATTTATTTGTCCACAAGGTGGTGGGATAATGAAAGTATATGGTAGCATTTCGAATAAAGTCTATAGAGTAGGATCAACTAGGCAGCAATAACTTACCGGCTATGATGATAGAATGGTGTTACTTGTGGTTGACTTGCTCGAAAATGTCTTAAGGAACATAGATTAGTAGACCTTCTAGAAGTATTTGTGGTCGCATTATTAATTAAACACAACTATGTACCCCTGAGTACCACCACCGGTTAACGGTTATACAGACAAGGGACACACGCCTATCCCTACATAGTAACTTCAGAATGAATTTTCATGACGCCACTGTCATCATGTCATAATTGTACAGGACAGCGCACCTGCCACATGCTTTCTTCAATGCAAGTGAAAACCAAAACCAAATTTCATGTCAGGTTCACATCCCATTCTGTGAGATTTACCAGATTGATCCTTCAGATCCCTTCAGATAAGAATAATCGCGATGCTGCACAGAAATGCGCCTTGCAGGATAAATTTTATGGCCTGTTCCTTGTGCATGGGCACGATGCCAACGTGACCGTGAGCTTTCTCGGATGTTCAGCCACTCAGAAGTCAATGGTAGTCACCCGAGGTCACTACCGGACAGGGAGCGATGCAGCATCGCTGTCGTGGTGGACCTATTACCTCCAGATCGGCGAGTTTACTCCATAAGTAGAGAACATGAGAGTTTGAACTTTGATGTCACACGGTCGAATGACTGGCCTTGTCATCAGGATTTTCCGGGAACTCTGCCGCTCAGGGGCCAATTGAACCTATACCGCCTCCCAGTACCAGTTATAAAATCCTAGAGTGGTAGCCCCACGTTGTCTCGCATGTAGCCGAGTATGACTGCCACATGCATGTTTCTCCGAGCTTAGAGAATTTCGACTAAGGGGAAATGGGGGATGAAGTTAAAGTACCTTGAGTTTGATGGTACAAAATTGTACATGGGCCATTTTAGAGGCGACTGGAAATTATTCACAGTACGACACTACCACAAGCAGACAAGGCAGGGCGGCTAAAGGTTCATTTAGTATTAGAGCGATGTAATATCGTATGCAATAAGCATATTGTGGCTTAGCTGTTAGCAAGCTTTAGCCCCTCATGACGGAGAACTATACATCCAAGCATCAAGAAAGTTACCTTGTAAGGGTATGGATAATCAGGAGTTCAAGGTATGGATGGTGTTTCCAACACGCCTAAATATGGGGTAGAGTGCGACAGCATATCTTCTCCCATAACATGATTTTGAGTCATGCTTGTCACAGAACGTAAAGCGTAGAGCTCGCGAGTCCAAACCATAGCTCGCAAGCATTTTTTTGTGATACGGAGTAAACGCAACGGTCAGACAATTTTGAACATTCTGGAAACCCAGGGTCTTGCTTCTACAGACAGGGAGCAGGGTGTAGCGTGGGGCAGCGTTAATTGAGCGAGCTATGGGGCATGAATGTAAATTGGCCCGTCCATGGTCCACGATCAAAATTCGACGAATAATTTTGACATGAGAGGGTCCTTAGTGGACCCTACCAATTTTCCAGGTTACCAAGATGAAGGAGTTCGGAAGGTTACTGATTGCGTACCGGTAGTAGATTTAGGTCTTGAGATTTTGGAAATGAAGGAGTGTGCACACTTGTCACTTGTAGCATAAAAAATATCTTAAATAATTTCAAGGAAGTTCTTAACGACATGGACGTCTGATCTTCACGACGTTTCTATATTACAGTACTGCACTGATGAATGATTGATGTATTCATCTTGGTCAGTACTATGTAATTGAAATGTCACTTGCACATATATCACCCTAACTAATAGGTAGATAGATATCAATTGCAGGAAAAGGGTACACGATGTATGGGTATCCAATGTATCCAATGTATCCAATCGAATAGAATCTGCCGTTATACACACACTACTGACACAGAAGGAAAAGGTACACTGGTACAGTACAGTATCATACAGTACCTAGGTAGATTATTTGGGTAGCAATCCTTTTGGGGTCCATAAATGAATGTTTTACGTTTGTAAAGTTCTGACCACCCAAAAAGTGTTTTTAAGCTTTAACAAAAAACTTGCAGTACCCTACTAGGTAAGGTTCCCTGTCAGTACTAACGTTTACTTAGCTCAGGACCCCATGAACATCTACATATAACTTTCCATTGACTGGGTTCAAGGGGAAATTAAGTAAAGGCAAAAAAAAAAAAAACGGGAAAAACGAGAAAAGAAAAGAAGAAAAAACCCAGCTAAAACCCCACTCATTCACTTACCCCTACAAAGTGATTTTTAGTCTAGTCCGGATATTGGTAGATTAGTTATATAAATGAGAGGTTGGAGAGTTCTTTTGCCGAATAGAAGGCCTAAAAGAAGGAAATTATGGAGTGCATACGTAAAAAATTAAGAAGAAAAAAAATAAAAAATACTTTAATGAATTTATATGAATGATATTTATATATAAATATTTATACAACTTGCTTGCTTACCCTAGCCTAGGTAGGTATGACCTTTCGAAACCAAGCTTTTACTTGTATCTAAATGTAACAAAACAGAGAGAGAGAGAGAGAGAGGAAGGGAAGAAGAGAGCTTATGTTTCTTCCATGAAAAAAAATAAAAAAAAAATAAAAAAAATAAGAACCTCACACATTCCTTGTTCATTTACTACCTAGGTATTCTAATATCATCATTTCAAAAAACCTCCAGTACTGTATCCCACCTTTTATTATTATATTCTACCGTATTTCTACGTACAATCTGCGCCTTACATGCGCATCAAACTAAAAACTTAAAAAGTACTTCTTATTTTTTTTTTTTTTCATCCTATCGATACTGCCATACCAAATTTGTTACAGTAGCACATTATTACTGAAATTTCGAAATTGTCTTGATTATTTCCAATCCTTTTTCTATACCAAATAAAAAAAAAAAGGGAAGAAAAAACTTTCGTTGACATAGATCTATTCACCAAATCTATATACTTTCAATTTGAATCTTCATCAACCATTCAACCCAAAACTTCAACTACTGTAGCAAGTTTTGATATTGGTCATATTTTCTATTTGATCTTTTACTCATCAAAGAAGTACCTGCCACATTGTATCCCGAGCTTCTAATTCAGCACAGAAGGCATATCATTCACCATATCTCTCCACCCTGGAAGAAGCGCATGGCTCTTTCCGAGGTATACTAAAAACCTTCGTGTTACCTTAAAACCACAACTTGATCAACGTCAAGTCCATTCTTTTGTTACCAGTATTCCATTTTCGTTGTGAGTCAACTGTCCTCGTCTCATCCACAATAAGCCACCACGAGGAAACTTCTTTGCTAATTTATACAAGCGCTAGTTAGTAAGATACTCTGCAAGTCCTCTAAACTCGAACAAACGGATATTCTTTCAAACGCGACGAAACGACCCATACAGCGAATTCATCTGCGAACGCGATCACATTCAATATCCTCGACATCTATAGTCAACGATCGAGTCTTGGGGCACGCTGTCAATACAAAGGGGACCTGTCCAATACTTCGAACGAATCTTTGCCCTCATCAAAGAAGCACCATTCCACCAGGCATCTTTCAGGACATATTTACCAGCCAAATTCGAAGTCGCGCCACTGCGATAATTCATTTCTGTCATCTCTCACAACGTCCCTTGATTCGATATATCACTTCATCAGACGAACCTTTGGCTCGTGCCTCAGACACTGCAGTAACCCGAACCAACATTTCCCAAACCAGATTGAGTTATATCAATACCCAAAGCATCGGAATTCTGCCATTTGAACAAACGGACCTTTTCTAGTTCACTTTTACGGCCAATCAAGACGCGCATTCGTCTCGAGAGGATACTATACCCTACTCACTTCATTCGCGACTCAGTTAAAATAGTTTGCCAGTTTCTTAGAACTGTCAATTGCCATCAACAAGTTTGGGGGCAATAAAGGAGACATTCACGTTAACCGGCTGTACGGTTACCCGTGCGTTGCAACATTCCCGCACCCCCAGCGAACCCAACGCCCAGATTGGCGGATAATAGAAGGTGGGAAATTTACTACGGCGGATTATTTGAAGCCATAGAGTGACCCAGTCTTTGACAAGGTAAGCGCGCTCGGATCACTGCATATTCACATACCTGATCCACACTTGTTCTTGATTCCTACATTTTCACAAATGGAGGATTGGCGGTGTACAAGGTCTCGTCGATGCCAACAACACATATATCCCTTGCGCTATATGGATCTTGCTAACATCTAATCATTAGTCCTCTTAAGACCAAGAAAACCCCGCGCAGAAAATATAACCGTGCTATCCCATACTTTCTTGATAGTGCGAACAACATTTTTTATCACGTTACTTATTATTGATTATCACTGGACAACTTCTGTTTGACTCTTGCATACTTGTGTACTGCAGACAGCCTTTTAAGCACTCGTACCCGAGACAAAAGCATCCTTCGAGACACGGTACCAGATTTGCGAGTTTGGTTCGAGCTGTTAGACGAACGCCTGATCCGAGCGTCTCTCATCTTCTATAATCACCATCTTTTCCCCATTACTCCAAGAATCTGGCGAAAGTAATCAATCCCACGATGGACATCAAAGAAATTGTTAATTCGAAAGGTGGCAAGGGCGCTGCCGCCGCCGCCGCCGCAGCAGCAAGTGGGGATCTGCACTTACTTCAGTCTATATCTCAAGCAAACGGCCTTCGCATGTCTGAAGTAGACTCTGACAGAGGCACATCGCCCCATGGATCAGAGCATTCTCAATATTCAGTTCCACGAATGGGCATGAACAACATGAATGGAGCACCAAATGGGATGCATTATCCTTCACCTCCACCTCCTGGCATGCAGCTACCAATGATGCAACAGCCATACCGACCAGACGTCGGCTTCGACAATGGTATGATGCATACACAACAGGAGAACCCGCGTCAAAGGCAGCCTGCCGATCCAACTGTCCAGAAAGCTTTTCCTTGTAGCTCGTGTGGCAAAGGTTTCGCTCGTAGAAGTGACCTCGCAAGACATGGTAAGTTTCTTATTGATGATTGAGATGAGTGTATTTTGACTGGTTTCTTAGAACGTATACACAGCGGCGTTCGCCCCCACGTCTGCGATTATCCCGGTTGTGGTAAGCAGTTCATTCAAAGATCAGCCTTGACTGTCCACCTACGCGTCCATACTGGAGAGAAACCTCATACTTGCGAGCGATGTGCAAAAGTAAGTTGCAAATTATGTTATTTTCAAAGTGTGCGAACTAAATTATCTTCAAGCCTTTCAGTGATTCCAGTTCCCTTGCGAGGCATCGACGCATACATTCAGGCAAGCGACCATATAAGTGCCCTTATGCCGATTGCCAGAAAACCTTTACTCGCCGAACTACCTTGACCCGCCATCAGAATCACCATACTGGCACTGTTGAGGAGGCTGCAGTTGCAACTGCTGCTGCTCTTGCAACTCGCCCGAGCAATGCTCGCCAAGGACGACAACGTTCAGACGGAGAATCGTACTCAAACAATGGATCTCCAATGTCAACGCCTTCACCTGGCCAAAGACATCTTTCTGCTTCTCCAAACTCGGAGATGGCACCAATGAATGCTATGCAACGTCATCCTGCCGATTATCAGTATATGAGCAACAGTTCGTTGCCCGGTCATCTACGAGGCGATTATGGTGTGCAAAACCAGCCTCCCCCTGTCAGTACAACCTACACAAATGGCATGCGACCTACATCTCACCCTACTGGCTATGGCCCACCCAATATCCTTGAACCTCCCGCCAACATGGAGCAACGTCAGCCAGGTAGTGTCAACGGTAGTCCTCACATGAGCAACATGGGCTGGCAATCGCCTTCTAATATGCCATCTCCATCCCAAGGCAATAACTACGTTTACCCAGACCCAGATCCTTACGGATCATCGGCTGCAATGGGCCAGATGTACTACCCCAACTCAAATATGAGAAGACCTCAGAGCACCGAGCCTCAGGATGCTTACGACATGAAGCCCAGAATGAATCATGAGATGTGGACTACTGCTCAATGATTACATTGACCAGGCGTTCTGCATCTTACAAACTTCTTCGACTTCGAGTGCGCAAATTCAAGATTTCTTCATGAACTGTGTTTGATACCCCTGTACCTACCACTACTCCTCTTTCTACTCGATCCTTTCTCTGAAAATCATCGGTCGCATTGCATAAAGGGGCTCCACACCTCGAAAAATGGCGTTTTTATCTTGCTTCATAGTACAAATTTCCCTATTGGTCTGGCGGTCTGTTATGATGATCCTTAAGGCGCGAACACATAGATATCACGAGCTAAACGGACTTGTGTATGCGATGGAGGAAGGTTCTATTATGAAACTGCTTTGGGGTTAACCCTTTTCTTTTTCCTAAGCTGCTCTGAATGTATGCAGTTTGCTACTTTCTTTGCTAATTAGCGCCTTTGATATCGAGCAAATACAGCAATCTATGCTGTTGTTGGGGCACCCATTGCTTAATTCTTTATTGTAGAATAGTAATTGGGGGAAAGATTGAGTGAGGCGTTAATCGCCTGCTCTGGGAAAAAAGGCTTTGCTGGCTGAATGGCTTTTTTTAGCTACTTTAATAGCAACAAACTCTTGTATGTAGAATTGATATCAGAAAATTACCTAAAATGAAGTGCAGATTTAATACATTATTTACAAACCATGAGAACATTCTCCTTTTTATACTATTCAACTGTATGCAAATTGTTCTTGATTTACTGAGTGAAAGATGAGCATTGAATTTGGCAGATATGAAGACTGTTTGAAGAGATTTGATTTATTAAGTGAGGTTTGAATATTGGAATTGTGAACGAAGCGCATAGTTAATGGCGAAATAATTTGCAGTCCTGCTTTTTCTCCTTTGCCTGCTGTTACATTGACTAAATCCTTCTGATGCCATATCAGGTTATATTCCACCGCCGAGGAGTTTGTGATGCCAATAATCTATGTTTATGGTTCATCTTTCCTGATTCCAAAAAAGTAGTTTCCCACCCTTTCACTCCCAGGGACTTCTTTCCAGCCTAGCCCTGGAACATACACAACTCCTCTCACAATCGGACTATTCCATCCTCTCTCCTTCAAGAAATGCCCCCTCAACTCCTCCTCATTGATATACTTATCCCAATCATGCGTGCCTCTCGGCACAATCCCAACAATATCTTCCGCCACAACCTTAGTCGTCATCCAACTCGTCCACGTCCTCGCAATCGTACTCATAATAAGCCAACCACCAGGCTTCACAAACGGCGCACACTTATCCAAAAACCCAGACGGATACGTAATATGTTCAATAACCTCAAACAACGACAAAACATCATATTGCTCCTCCATAGATTTCGGCTGCGCTAATCCTTCAATCGATGTATTCAGATATGTTAATTTATTCTTCAACGCGGGATCTTTCCTCGCATGTGCCTTCGCCACATCTAGTACCACCGGACTCGGATCAATCCCCGTCACGCTCCCCGTGCTCTGCAAGCGCGCGGCGCTCTCGGCGAATATACCGCCCCCACAACCGACGTCTAGATAGCGTAGCTGGTTTTCGGCGGGGGGAATGGGTTGAGATGAGTGGCAGGTGTGGATGAAATCATGACGTAGGGGATTCATTAAATGTAGAAGGCGAGACGATCCATGCGGATCCCACCATGTTGAGGCCAGCGCATTGAAATGTGAGACCTCGTTGGGGTTTACTGATGAATTGGCATTCGCGCTTCCGCTGTGCTGTCGGAATTGGTTCTGTACGAATCGAGGCGCGGTTTGGAGGAGGAGGTTGAGGTTTCGGAGGGATGTAGGGCGTAGTGGCGTGGTGCTGAACATGGTTGTTTTTATTGTGCGTGGTGTGGTGCACGTACCTAAGCAGGCAACAGGTTCTTAATGATAGCTGAGCTAGAATGTCTAGATTCCTCGTGTACTAGTAGTAATCAATTGATTGAAAATGACGAGGGGTTGATTTTTTTTATCAATGCTTGTTCATCAATTGCGAGAATGCGAGGTTTGATTTGCTAGCTTTTTTTTTTAGTGGTGTGGAAAAATTGCTGACGTGAAAATTAATCGGTTTTCCATAAGCCTCGGTCAGCATTTGATCCATTAGACGGGGATCCTTGTATATGCGTCCGGAATTCAGCGGAAATTCAGCGAAAAGTTTGGATAGAGCGATATTCACTTTATAATAATCCCATCACAGCACAGCTTTTCTTTTTATAGTATATATCTGTTCTTTTACTATCCTTCATATATGCTGACTGGATTCCTCCTTTTGAGGTTGTATTATTGATTTTCATTTCTTTCTGTTTAAACACAAAATTTTGAATCAACTTTTCTCTGTCATCTCCCCACTATCAATCGGTCATTAATCTAGCGGGGCAACTTTTTCCTTATTTCCTCCAATTTCCTCGACTCATTACACTGCAACTTCACACCCAAACAGCCAAAATGCCTTCCGCAGATATAGCTTATGAGTTTGACTCGATAGAAGATACAATTGCAGCATTCAGTAAGTCCCCATTCCCAGATTCCGCACCCCCAATGCCTCAACACCACCGCAAAGTACACACCTCACTAACAATCTTCTCTTTCTTTAGAGAACGGTGAATTCATCGTCGTGCTAGACGACCTCTCCCGCGAAAATGAAGGCGACCTAATCATCGCCGCCGAAGATATGACCACAGAGAAAATGGCATTCATGGTCCGCCACACCTCCGGTCTAATCTGCACACCCATTCCGCCATCCCTGACGACGAAATTCGAGCTCCCGCAAATGGTAGATTCAAACGAGGATCCCAATCGCACCGCTTATACGATATCGATTGATACGGAATCCGCGCTGACAAGCACGGGGATCAGCGCGCACGATCGCGCGTTGACGTGTAGGACTTTGGCTTCTGGGACGGCTACCGCGGCGAGTTTTCGGAGACCGGGGCATGTGTTCCCTTTAAGGGCGAGAGAAGGGGGTGTTAGAGAGCGCACGGGACATACGGAGGCGGCGGTGGAGTTTTGTAGATTGGCGGGCAAGCAGCCGGTTGGTGTTATTTGTGAGATTGTAGAGGATGGGGAGGTGGTCCCTGGACAGACGGTTATGAGGGAGCCGGGAATGATGAGGAGGGATGGGTGTTTGGCTTTTGGGAAGAAATGGGGTATGAAGGTTTGTACGATTGAGGATTTGGTGAGGTTTGTGGAGGGGAAGGAGGGGAAGTTGGTGAAATTGAATGGCTCTTCGTCGGAATCGTGAGTGAGTGAGTGAGTGAGTGAGTGAGTGAGGTTGGTAGTATGTATGGGTATGAGGTGGATGGATGGCGGATTTGTCTGGATATTGAAACATATGTTGATAACGACTGATAAAAGCACTAGATACAAGAGCCGCAAGGGTCCAATGCAAATGTAAATGCAAATCTCAACATTTTTATGACTTAAATGCACCGTTTACGTCTACACGTGTTCAATGCCGCTCCAGGATATGTTATAACCCAGGACCTCATCACGATCAAAACCTACCGCGTGTGTGTACAGGAAATGTTGCTGTTGATTTAATGGTACTTATGTTGAAGAATTATATCCATGCTGCTGTGTATATAGCGTACTAATAAGTGTACGTGCTTAAATGCTTAAGCGGCCCTTCAAACAAGGATGCCAAACGGGAACGCTTGGTTTCGTATAGGAATATGCTTCTTGTCAAATAGGTTCAGATGAACTTTGTCTAGTTGATGAGGTCTGGGTTGCGGGTTGTGTACTGTATTGGAATGGATTTTTGTAGATTTTGTAGATAGATCTGTATTATTTGGAGTTATGATTTTTAAATATGTAGCATAGTTTCTCGTGGCAGGTACTACATGTACTATTTGTTCAGTGAGTATGGTATGATCCCTGCTAGATAGATAGATGCTCGAGCTCGAGATATGGATTGGTGGGATGTTTAGATAAAATATTAGAATAGGTATATCGTAGCCCACGTTTGCAGATATCAAAAAGTAGCGCCACAAGCGGGGAATGCTGGGCTGGGGGTTTTTTTAGTGATGTTAGAGGCGGCTCATTGTAAACCAATTGAGTGTCAAATTCTTGGCTAGGTATCGGTAATCTCTTGACCTATGTACTAAAGTATTAGTACCTAGGTATTTTAAGAAGAGATTGTAAACAGAAGCACGTTTTCGAATATCAGGTACCTACTATGGAGCTAGGAGTCTAAGATATGTACTTTATCAACGGCCACTACTACTGTGGTACGTACCAGTACTACAAATACGAGGACGAGGACTGCAGCATTCCAATATTTGCTCTTGTTTTCGGGTTCTTGTGTTTTTTTTTGGAATTCATTATTTTTCATGTCAACATCTTAATGATATTTTCTTTTCTGCGATTTTTTGAATCATAATAATTTGGGACGATAACAACAGTTGGTACTGGTACCAAAAAGGGTTACAAACTTACCGGTATCGTAATCGTCGATCAATACTTGCTTGTTTTATCGTACCAGTACAAGAATTAATCCCCGATAAACGCCCTTCCTCGAAAAAAGGCAAAAGAAAATGAGATAAATAATACGAGGTTGAACACAACCTTGCATTGAGAATATCGCTTGGGGTCAATGTTTTTCCCTCGTAGGATTTTGAAGGATCAATTATTTTGACCAAAAAGAGAAAAAAAGCACCCCATCACACAACCTCTCATTCTCTCTCTTTCCAAATCATGATCAAAATATGAACGAACCATGATGCATTTCTCTCTCTTTCTTTCCTTTCTGCTACCCCTCACATTCGCTCAATACCCACCTATATCCAACTTAACCAAAATCGCATCGCCAGTTGATGGGAATATTACTATTTCTTACAAGACACCTCCGACCGGCACTTGTCAGACGGTTTTCGATTCGCAACAACAATATACAGGGTGGGTTAATATACCTGGGAGTTATGCGACAAACACATTCTTTTGGTTTATTTCAGCGCGAGATCCGACGGACGACCTGACGATATGGTTGAATGGTGGGCCTGGGTCAAGCTCGATGATTGGGCTTTTCACGGAGAATGGTCCTTGTGAAGTGGTCGAGTTGGCTCAAGGGAAGTTTGGCACAGTGGCTAGAGATTGGGGATGGGATAGAGGTTCTAATATCCTTTATATCGATCAGGTATGTAATTAGGTTTGTGTTGTTACATGGTCTTCCTTGGCTACATATTCCCTCAGGCTTTTGCCGCGATCAAGAGTTTTGGTTCAGGTACAACGTTAATGCGCCCCGCGAACTTCTTGTCTTGAAGTTCTAACATCATTCTATTTTCCTGTCAGAAGAGCTTCGTCGCATGATGAAGTCATCCTATATTCATAGACTAACATACTTGTGCAGCCGAATCAAGTTGGCTTTTCCTACGATACACCTACCAATTGCTCCCTCGATCTCCTCACCAACGATCTTTATACACCTGAGCAAAAGCTCCCCAATTCTCAACCTGCAGACACATTCTTGAACGGCACATTTAGTTCGCTGAACGTGAGCAACACGGCCAATACCACCGAGATAGCTGGAATGGCTATTTGGCACATGTTGCAAGGATTTCTGGGTGCATTTCCACAGTATGCGCCGGCCAATAGCTCCTCTATGGGAGTTCATCTATTCGCCGAGAGCTACGGAGGAAAATATGGTCCCGCGTTCGCAACTATTTGGGAAGGTCAGAATGCTAAACGCGCGAATGGCACACTGTCCGCAAAAGGAACAATCGATATAAAACTTAAATCACTTGGAATAGTGAATGGTTGTGTAGATGATCTCATCCAAGCTCCTTATTATCCTGACATGGCAGTCAACAATACCTTCGGACTTACGGCCATCAACCCGACAAGAGCGAAGCTGGCATCTGCGAGTTTTTACGCCTCTGGTGGTTGTAAGGATCTCATCACTCAATGCCGGAGTGCTGTAAATACTCTGGATCCCAATAACGTGGGAAATGTGTCTAGCGTGAACAGTGCTTGCTCAAATGCCTACAGCAGTTGTTTGCAGAATGTAATGGAACCTTACTACGATGCTGGACGAAGTGTTTATGATATTTCTCATCTTTTACCGGATTCATTCCCTCCTAGCACCTATCTCGAATACCTCAACACCGCCGACTTCCTCTCTGCCATTGGATCGCCAGTTAACTATACCGAGACAAATCTCCAAGTTGTGTCGGCTTTCACATCCACTGGAGATTATGAGCGTCAATCTTATGTGCCAGAAATCGCCGCGCTTCTAAATGCCGGGATTCGTGTAGCGCTAATCTATGGAGATCGCGATTACATCTGCAACTGGCTTGGTGGAGAAGCCATTTCTTTGGCTGTTGCCCAGCAGACTTCACCCGAATATGCTTCAAAATTCACCGCCGCTGGATATGCGCCCATAATAACCAACACATCCTACATTGGTGGTGTTGTGCGGCAGTTTGGGAATTTTTCGTTCAGTCGCATCTATGATGCTGGACATAGCGTCCCGGCGTATCAACCGGAGACGGCTTTTCAAGTCTTTGCACGGATAATCATGGGGACTTCTCTATCGACAGGAGAAAATATTAATATATCTACGTATAATACTACCGGTCCTCTTAATGCTACGCATACTACGAGTCTACCAGCATCGCCTTCTTCTACCTGCTATCTTCGCAATATCCCCGAGTCATGCACGGATGACGAAAAGAACATGATTATTGAGGGCAAAGGGGCTATAATCGATGGTGTGCTTTACAGCGCCTCGTCTGATTATACTACTCCTACCAGTACACCCACATCCGTTGCTTCTGGTGGTTCGGGGCAAGAATCAGTCACAACCACTACGCAGGTTCTCACGGGTCTGTTTACAGCGACTGCTACCCCTAGTCCGACGAAATCATTTGCGACGCCATCTTTGAGGATAGATTGCATGTCTTTGGTATTACCTATATTTGGTGCTTTGGGTTTCTCTTATTTTCATATGTGAGATGGTGATGGTGATAGATTGTCTATTCGTTGGGATATAGATCCGTTTCATTTTATATGATACCACGAACGAGCACACACATATACACATAGATTCCCTATTGGGGCATGGCTACTACGACAGACGCAGACACAGACAGATACATACACCAAATAATGACGATGACAGACAGCAAGATGCAAGATGGATGCGAGGAATGGGACGGTTTGGTATGACTTATGTTATATCGGCGCATTTAGGACAGGACAGGTCATGACAGGACTATAGTTTTACGTTATGTATAAATACGTAATCATATCATGAAGGAAGTGGTGGGAGAATATGAACGAACGAACGACTGAACATGGAAGGGAAGGGAACACATTGAAAGTTTTTTTTTTCGCCTTTTGAAATTTTTGGCAATTCCTTTTGCATGTATGCTATGACTATGCATTATACCCCATACCTATACCCCTCATCTTAAATTTTCTTTCTTGTTTGCTTGCTTGCTTCGAAAAAAGTGGATTTTTTGGGATGGCGTTTCTTTGTTGTGTTTTGGTGGGCTTGGGTTTGGGGGTTTTTGGAGTGGAGGGGAGTGGAGCGGGGTATAATGAGATGAGATGAGGGGAGATGAGATGATATGGTTTGGGTTGCATTACACTTATAAAAGTTTGTGTAGAGTGAGAGAGTGATAGGGAGAGAAGAGAGAGAGGGGTAATAGGGTAATAGGGAGAGAGAGAGAGAGAGAGAGAGAGAGAGAGAGAGAGAGAGAGAGAGAGAGAGAAAGAGGTAATGTAGGGGACTATAATAGAAATCTAGATTTTTAAAGGATTTGTGCTTTGCTTGGCTGCTTGCTTGTTGGCTGCTTGTTTATTGGT
Organism: Lanzia echinophila; assembly: GCA_000812885.1. Classification (NCBI taxonomy): domain Eukaryota; kingdom Fungi; phylum Ascomycota; class Leotiomycetes; order Helotiales; family Rutstroemiaceae; genus Lanzia; species Lanzia echinophila. The sequence goes on from JWJA01000949.1 coordinate 17,769, forward strand.
TTTGGGGTGATGTGAGTGTGAATCTGATATGATGTGATGAATGAATGAGGGAATGGGGGAGTGAGTGAATTCAAAATAGATGAATATATAAAGTAGATAAGATCATATTAGTTTATATAATTGTACAGTGAATTCTCTTATAATCTACTGTATGTATTTTTTATCACATTATATTCAATTTAATTCACCCAATTCAATTCCAATTCAATTCATTCACTCACTCACTCACTCACTCACTCATTCACTTACTCATTCACTCACTCACTCACTCACTCATTCACTCACTCACTCACTCACTCACTCACTCACTCACTACCCTATATCAATAAGTGGCACGTCCTCCAAAATAAATATGGTAATTTCTGGCTGTGGCTATTCATTTCTTTCCTTTTTAAGGCATATACTACGTAAATACTTTATAAACAATGTCTTAAACTGTCTTACTATTGTATAATATGTATAATATGTATAATATTTATAATATGTATAATCT
>JWJA01000950.1:0-10090 GCA_000812885.1 Lanzia echinophila
AGATGAGGAGATATGCTGGCCGTTTTGATACAGTGCCATACAAGCTTCCATCATCGCTACTATTATCTAACAGGGTTTCCTCGTCTGGATCAGTATTTCGTTTTCGTCTATCCCTTGTTGTTGGTACATTTGAATTAGAATCACTTCCGGACATTGTAATGGAACTGGAATAGGTTTTTTCTTTTTTTTTTTTGTGATTTTTGAGCGAGCTTTTTATTTGAGGGGGTGAATCAGGTGACACGGATATTTTAATAGGCCGATATCACACAAACAACCGATCCAATACAAAAGATGTGGCGGATTTGAGGATATATGCAAGCTTTATAGACAAAATTTGTTGGAATTTGTATAGTTATAAAAAGAAGTAGGTTGAGACCTTTGAAGATTTTTATTTTTATGGGGAAATGTTGGCGGTCAAAATCTAAAAATGTACCTACCAATTAGTAGTTTGTAGGTCCCCATATATATACTCCCGGGCGGCAACTTTCTTTTAACTTAGTGAGTATATGATTGGTTATTATATAAAGTATAGCGTCATCGGTTATCCGGCAAGTTGGGTTTTGGTAACTTTGGTTATAACTTATGACCTGCACTGCCTCAACACATGTGAGAATATCCTTGATATTTATACTGAAGAATTTATAACATCTTGTTGCCACATAAAAGATGATTCGCAAGTGTGAATAAGTGAATGATTGACGGAGTCTATCGACAAGTTGACATCTACTCAAATCAAAATATAGCATCCAGTGCCAAAGCAATTGTACGAATCCTTCCAAGGAAAATGATGCTCTTCGACAAAATAGTGATTTGCCAAAGCCAACTGACTTGGAGAGTTTCTGCTAATGCAGAGTGAAATTATCCTTAAAGATGGGTGCAATCTTAGTTGCAACTTCTGCATACACCAAATACAAGACTCGTGTACTAGGCGCACATCCTTCTGGGTTGACAGCTTGAACAATTCTATTGAGATTGAGGAAACATTACCTGATATTTTGAGGTCAGGCTCAACCGTTGTATAACCATAATGCTAGCTGGTTCTGAACAGGAACCATATCGGTCCCAATATCATCAATCCAGGGAGCGCTTTTCTTTCGGATTGCTATAATATACGGCAGCATTATCTTGTCACATCGCCTGCGCTATGCAGAGTGGATGGATGTGCAAAGTCAACTTATTTTTATTTTTATTAGTCAACGCTCAAACAACCCCCGTGTTTGGGTGCTCTATTGATAGATACAAAAGTCCTGCTATAAAGTGCGTTACGAACGATTTAATCAAAACCCGGCCATTGCTCCAATCTTTCGCACCTCACATAGCAGTTCCTAAAGTTTCAGTTTGGGTTCCATGAGATATATTAACTTATCTGGGCAAGCCTACAATCAGTATTGCAGTCAATCTGACCAAGTACAGGTGTGTTTAAATTTGGGATTCTATCCGCAAATCCACAAATCGATATCTGCTTCCAAGCTGTTTGCTCGGGACCAGGCCGCAGGTCCAGATCGAGAGGCTTCGGCATCAATTGATCGCAGGCATTGATCGATCCGTTATTTCATAGATCTTAGGAGGACAGACATCAACAATCAAAACTTAATGCCAAGTCTGCGAGCCACCATGGCGGCAGTGTATGACCGTTTGCACGTCTCCGAGCCACCATGACTTCAATTCTAGAATGCAGTCGATTCTCTAAAAGTACTGAGTACACGGTGTCCCTGGGCACCACCGGAACTCTTTGCTTGAAACAAATCTCTCCGAGGTTCTCGCATTCTCGACATGGCCTATCCACATCGCAAGATTTGTTCGTTGCAATACAATTCTCACATTGTGTTTGGAGTGCTCGAGACAATAACTTATCGACATAAGACTTCGGCATATTTGGATGGCTGTATTTGTAGTCGTCAACATTGACGAATTGATCGTTGGGACTTGCGAGTAGACCGGAGGTGGGAGGATACAGCGGTTTATATCCGTAGACAGTAGAGCCGGTATCTGGGGGCAACTACAAGAAGATCAGAAAATGCAAAGTAAATGCCTACTTTCGTTACAAACTTTAGAAAAGTCTGCTAGACATGAGAACTTATCGTAAGCACGATGCTTTTGCGAAGCTTCTCGTTTTGGAATCTTGTGGGCCCACTCAGTTGTTGTTGGATAGAGAGCGGCCGGGAAATAACTTTGGTCAGGCTGTGATAGAAGAGGAGGCAAAGGATTATTTGAATATAGAGCGACCGGGGGTTGACTTCGGTCAGTCTTAACAGGCGAAGGAAGAATTCGGGTACAAAAAAGAAGGCCTAGAGATGGATATGCGCACCATCCTGCGATGCTATCTTTGGAGCAGCTTGAACATGGTAAAAGCCCATTGCAGTAGCGGTGGTATAATACACAGCGCTCGCAAGGCTCCGAAGCTGAGGACAAATGCTCGTGAACCATAACTTCTTCTTGCTGTTCGAGATCTTCTGTGGTTTTCTAGAATGTAGCGGCTCATTGGGTCGACAGAATTTATCTGGGCGATGAAAGAGTAAGTACTGTAACCCTTTTTCAAGAGTATTCCCAAAAGAAGAATAATGCTGAGTAAATTCCAGAACAAAATGATGCTTTCAACAACAAAGGTTAAGCAGATGGAAACATGAGAGTGAAATGGCTATCAAAAGCCTTGGTTTGAGGAAGTCGCCAACTGATTGACGAATTTCAAGAAGGTGCAATCCTTCCAGTGGAGAATAACTCGAGTCCCACCACGCATCAGCATTCAGTACAGTATCACCAGTTCAAACGCCTGGCCTGACAGTAGCGAATTAAAAAAAACGTCTTGAATAAATCTGTCGTGAATAAATCATATCATGACGTATATAACTTTTGGTATATGCCCATAGCCACATTTGCGCTCCAAACGCCAGCAATGCATTTATTTGACCCTCCAAATCTCCATTCTACAACAACTTCAACTTTCCAGTAATCTGATCAACAATACTTTTCGGCGCTGGCCCAACACCCAGTACAGTATGACTCCCACTCGCAATCTGCGTGCGCCCCGCATCCGCAATAACTTCTGCCACGACCCCCAAACTCATAGCTTGTGCCTGTAGAGTATTCAGTTCGTCTTCGGACTTCACTTGTAATGCGACCTTCGCTTGGCCTTCTCGTTCCCAGCGTCGTAGAATCGAGGAGCTTGGATCTTTTCGTAAGAAGGTCTTGTAGCAGGCGAGTGTTGCATGAGAACATTGAGCAGCGATTTTGCCTGTTGCACATATTTTGTCAGAACCTGTTGTGAAAAAGTACTGAATTTTAGTAACATACCTTTTGTCATTCCCAAATCTGTACGAACGACCAGCACCATCTTGCATTCCTCCTTGCTGTCCTCCCAACTAGGCTTTGCTGCCGTACTACTCTTCTTCGCCTTACTCATTTCCTTCTTCGCTTTTGGTGGTAAAGCCCTCAATCCATCTCTTTTATCTGCCTCGAAACCATTCGCCCAGTTCGGTGCATGATCTAGATTCCCCTCGTCGATATCTTCCTCCGCACTCTCCTCGGAATCGTCATAGTTGTGGGTTCCGTGTACTTTTGGAGCCTGCGGCATGAATGGAATAGGTAAAAATCCGAGTGAGGACGCTACACCAATCATATAACCAGTGAGAAGAGCAATGATGGCAGTGCCGATTATCATCGCCGTAGGAGTGGGAGGTGGACGTAACTCGGACATGGTGACGATGTTTGGGGGTTCGTTGATGCTGGATTTTGGGTTGTAATCGAGAGTGAGCTGTGGTTGAGAAAATAAATAGGTAAGCTTGTACGATAGGGCTGGTCGCGAATTGTGGGGTTACGATACGGTAATATATCCGATCAAATCTTCAACCTTTATTTTTAAAAGTGAATCGACAAGACTCGAAAATTTATATTGGATTGAATCGGAACGCATAAAATACGCTTGAAGCTCAGCGACAACATCAGCAGCATAAGATTCCATTGTCAAATTCACCTGGTCTGGTTGTTAGATCTTTTAGACGAATTTTAATCTAAATGCATAAAAATAGAGATACATCTCGAAGTGTGGCTCAGCAAAGGCTAATTAATCTATAATTTTATACCAGGAAATCGTAGCTTTCTGAATACTTTATTTAACCTTTAGGCTGCTCTAATACCATCTATTATACGGCCATTAGCCCTTAAATCCAGCATTACCTCTTATCTTTCACTGTTTTAATATTTTTTTAAATTCTTCCAACTTTTTATATTTTTTATGGCAGGCGGTAACCGCACGCCCCCTTATCGGTAAATATACATCGGGGCGTGCTTCTTGCAATATCTTCCAAATAACGCTACTATGTCAGATAACACAACTAGCGGTGTGTCTACGAACAGCCATGCCGATGCCGAGATCGAGATAGTCGGTACACTTCAACCAAATCCAATCCCGCGCTCTCTACCTGAAGGCTCTACTATTAAAGTCCGACTCGACATGACGCTTCAGAAGTCGGACTCTCCACTGACATTCTACACGAAAGACAGCTTCATCGCCCAGAACCAGACAATGCTGAACAGATTCCGCGTCTACTATCCGGCAACAGACGACGGAACGGGCAGCTGGCGGCTCATACATACCAACGCGGTCCCGGGGACTATGATGGCAATCAATACTTGCTCATCAATGTTTTTGACAGAGTTGTTTCAGTAGTCCTAGATCAACATGATTATGATTGGATGCACAAAGTTATAAAGAGAAGTAGATATCGTCGATTAGATCAACTCAACAATTCACTTAATGTTTCTTTCCATATACTCTAAATTTGACTTAATGTCTAGATTCAATGATTAATTCGAATTTCAACATTGACCTGTTGGAATACCAAGGCTATCTATCCACATACAGTAGCTAGTCACTACTCCCAGGGTTTCCTGGGTTGTGGTGTAAACGGATGATAATATCACCACCTTCAACCACTTGCGTATACCTAACTCGATACTTATCAGCCCATTTTTCCAGTTCCTCGTTACTTAAATTTCCAGCATCCGCCATATGAGATGCCGAACTTTGCAAACCGGCAACGCTATCAACCAATAAACGCAAGGTGTTAACTTCGCGATCCGTTCGACTGCTATTTGCATCTTTTGTATACAAAGCTATAGCGGCAGTTATCAAGGCGGCGCAGATAATCGCTGTGAGACCAAGAATAAGGAGAAGTGGGATATAGGTTATCCGATAGTGCTGGACGGTAGTCGTGGCGCTGACGTTGTAGAAATGCGATTTGTACGAGGTGTTTTGAGCAGCTACTTCGTACGATATACGCTGTGTTTCCCCCGAAGCATAAAGATGATTCAGTGCGTAGACCGTCCAGTTCATGTTATAGTTGTCGTCTGCGGTGGAATAATAGGCTGCGCGTGCTATTGCTGGCGCGATACCAGCTATGCTTCCTCCAGGGGCTGAATACGAATAGGCGGTTTGCAACGTTGCAAGTGAAGATGGCACTTGGGATTTTTGGTCTGAGAAAGAACTTGCGGATATTGCCCAAGATTGTCCCTTTTGCCGTGTGTAATTCAAAAACCCTTCCTGACGCATGATCTTGCAACTAATCCCCCATGTTGTCGCGATTTCACCTTCGCCAAAAAGACCATCACTGGACATGTTGAATGCTGTTCCGATTACTTCACCATATGAAGAGTCCGTCGCATTGCCCGTCTCATTGATGAGGCTCAGGATCCCGAGGTATGCATTTGTGTTGTTGTTTAGAAACCCTACGTACTCTTTGTAATAGTCGCCGAAATAGTCGCTGGTCGTTTGATACGTTGCGATATTCAACTGTCCTGGTATGAGGGCTTGATAAGTATCTGCGCACGTACGACTGAGTTGTTTCTCTGTGCATACAAACTTGATTTCAAATTCGCCATAGGTACCACTGGAGACTATATCGAATCCGCTAGGCTGTCCTGGTTGGCAGTCGACAGACAATCGATAGCCAGGAACATCTTTAAGCCCGACGATATCCTGAGCGAGAGCATCAAGAGATGCCGTGGTTACGTTTGCACCGATATATGCAATTCCATTGTCTAGTTTAGAAACAGCATCCTCATAATTAAGACCTGTCATGAGCGATGTCCACTGCTGTCCAAGACTCGACCTTTGTGCGCTGGGAAAATCCGACTGTCGTCCGAGGGCGATGGTCGCTGAGTCGACGGACGCAGGGTCAAAGTATGTAAAGGTCATCAATCTGAGCTTGGTTTGCTGCCCATCCGGTACATTCACGTCAAAAGCCTGATACGCGATGAAGTTCGCAAGCATTTTGCTTGCCACACCCGAAAGCAACACTAGCAATGCAAGCAAAGAGAGCCTGCCTGTTTTGCCGCGCAGCAAATTTATCAATCGAATAGGATCAAAGCCACCCGATGATGTGGTACTCGCTGTGATCAAAGTAGTGAGTGGTACACCATCTTTTGCATGCCGTTCGTTCACAACAGAGACTCGGGCATTGCTGAACCAGAGATAATCGAGCGAGACCATCAATATTGGAGCAAGGACTGCTCCACAAACAAAGTCGATGGCTTTTGCTTGGGTATAAGTGAGTTGACCGCCGATGACGCTTGCCCCAAGCATACCAGAGTGCCTTTTGACGCAGCTCCAGATCAGAAACGGGATAGGGACAAGCATGGTACCCAAGATGAGGAGATATGCTGGCCGCCATTGTGTAGACTGGTGCTTTGGAATGTGCAAACCCCCAGGATTCGATGGGCTGGTAGGTATAGGTGCATCTTCATATTTCCGTTCGGGTGGAGTAGATGAATTGGAGGGCACCAGTGTCGGTACTTCTTCGTACTTGGTATACGAGGAGTTTTTTCCCTGGCTCATGGTGCAAGTTTTACACGAAGTTCTAATCGGCGACTAGATTGAACAAAACAAATGAAAATCGAAGGTGGATCAAGGCGGACTGAAGATAAAATACATACCAGAGCCAACTCATGATCAGACCCAGTCTCAAGATGGCGCAGGAGTCAAGCTGCTTGATTGCTTAGCCTCATTCACACGGTTCCCCAAGATCTGTCATGGGCTTCTACTATTGAGATCGATCTAGCTCTTATTTGGATAATACCTACAAAGTGATTGGTAGGAGAACGAGGAATCTAGTTGAAGGTTCTGCCGCAATGCAGCGCCATAATGCAGCGCTATCACAAAATACGAGGATACTTTGCTTTCATAATGGAAACCCTTAACCTTTTTTCCCGCTTCGCTAAAACGGGGTCTCAGACTTTCAGCTCTTTATGAATTTTTGAAAATAGCCTCTTCGTAGGCGAAAAAAACGCCGATTCAGGTATAGATGAAAATCATTAAATTCTGCAATAAAAATTGTTCAAAAAATTTAATTGATATCCGATTTTATTAATTTTCGATTTTTTATGATTGCATACCATTCAGTATAAAGTCCCCTTATTTGGTTTTTGATTTTAAGATATTGTGAATAATATATACTGAGTTGAAAAAGGTATCTGTAAATCCCTTAATCGGCTTTTTTTTCACTTGTGAAGAGATAGCTTCACTAATGGGCAGCGCACTAATTCATTAACCACTTTCAAAATCTCAGTAAATCAAATTTCTAAAATAAAAACTTCTATATTTAAGAATTTTATTGCTCACATTTCATTTAACAATTGTATTAACAACATTTCTAAATTATTAAATGACAGTTGGACATTGAGATGTTGGAGTTTGAAGGTGTTAATGAATTGGTGTCGCTTGAGGTACCTAGTATTAGATAGGTGTTGTGAGTTAGGGCTAAAAACTAGGGGGTTTACGTGATTGTTTGGCTTCGCCTACCTAGTAGATTGTTGACTGGGCCTAGAACAATCCACAGACCTAAGTTCAGCATTTTGCATTTTCCTTTCAAGAACCTAAGTCACAGTACCTAGTTATACAGAGATTTGTTGGTACTTTAACAGTCATTCATGATATTACTACAGTATGACTGACCTCTTGTAGCCTCACCTCATATGATGTTCCAATATATTGTAGATAGAACTGGCGGAGAGAAGAAAGAATTTAAAAATCAATATTTGGGCAAATTATTTCTGTAGAAGGACCAGTAACTAGTTCTACTCCCAAAATGTTTGCGGAACCTTTTTACATTTTGCGCATTGATTCCGCTTCTGTTGCCTGGACTTCAGGGCTCAAATCAGTGCGACATGCAACAATTAGCTTGGCAAAATACAGTCTTTCAACCATTTTGGTTTTAAGTTGCTCTTTACATAAGTTATATACTGATTGCTTCAAAGGGTCAAGAGTGGCAGCCATTGCACCCGTCCACAAATATCGAATCGCCTACGCAGTGATCGCACCGACATCATCAACACTCTCAATAGGGGACTCGTCAAATTTCAGGGTTTTCTTTCTGTAGCAATCTTAGCATGGAATTAAAAGACCTCGACGGATCATCAGCTTACTGGAGTTTTTCTCTGGCCCAAAGGAATCGGGTTGCGAAAGCTGTCAATATGAGGATCAAAGACAACACAGTAATCGTGATAAACCCTTTGTGATATTGGGGAGCATCCACCTGTTGCCAAACGATGAGTGGTAACCAAGCTTGGAGAACGTATGCCATTTCGTTCATCGTCGCAATCACAATGGCTCTTTCCTCGTTATCATCGTTGCAGATCTCGTGCGCCCAACTGCAGAGCCATCAGTACCCAGAGAGAAATTGTAAGACTCATCAATCAGACTCACCTCATACACAGACCAGATAACCCAAAACCACTTCCCATTAGATAATAGCAAGTCCATCTCCAACCTTCTGGTATGTTCCAAATTGCTAGAGAAATATAACATATCATGTTTATCACGCCTCCAAAGACGATTGGCGGCCAACGTCTTCCGTTCAAGACTGTGTCGGAAGTCCATGCATATGCTAGTGTTGTCATGATTTGCACAGCGCTCGTACCCGTCGGATAAGTGTTGATCTGACTGACCGTATACTTTGGGTTTGTCGAGTCCTTCAGATATTGGGCAAAGACTGGCACAGCTCCAGCCCCTCCGTTGTTGAATGTTCTATTTCCATTAGGTCATTGTGAGGGATGAAGTATTGGGAAAACATACACATATAAAAGTGTGAGAGCATAGATGTGCCACGAAGAGAAGATTTTCTTTATCTTAGCTTTCGTGTATGGTTTCCTCTGCTCCCGTCCTTCCAACTCCATTCGTTTCTTGCCATATTCCAGTTCCTTCCTAAATTAGCACGCCCGAGTCTCGATACGCTGTTGGAGTGCTACTAACCGCTTTGGAAAAGTACCATGCTTTGGCAATTTCTGGCACATCTGGAAGAATGAAGTATCCAGCGATCGCAATAGGAAGAGATATAACTCCATCGATAATGAACAGCCATTGCCAACCTTTCAAGCCTGCGTTACCATCCAAATGGTATACTGAAGCCATCAAATATCCAGAAAACATTGTTCCAAGCGCCCCAGTGGCATGGAAGATGCATGATCTTTTTGCTAACTCGTCTTTACGGTACCAAGTTCCTATAATGTATTGCATGCCCGGATAAAATCCGCCTTCAGCAAGTCCTATCAAGAATCGCAATGCGTAAACTTGAGCTACGGTTTTGCATCTCGGCATGCACATAGTCAGAATTGTCCACACTACCTATAGTATGAGCTTATCAGTATTTATTCATGAGTAATGCTCGAGCTCAAGTGAATCTGGCTTACCTCAATCGTTGGAATCCATATTGATGGCCTCACCCGAGTGAGAATGATATTGCTAGGGACTTCACCTATCACATATCCTGCGGTCCATGCTGCAGTCATATAATTCAGCTGATTCCCATACAGGTTGAGATCCTCTTTCCTGTTGTATCCGGTCAGTATAAATATGCAGATAGTAATAAAGTAGTAGGGGAGTGGTGGTTGTCTTGTCTTGTCCCCATAGTTCAATACATGTACTCATTGTCTCAACATATATCTTGAACTTACATTCCAGAAACAAAGGCATTGTTAATGTTTGATTGATCCAGATTCTTGATGAAGTACCCTAGATATTCAGAGGATCAGAAGTCTGTATGGCCCAATACGGATAAAAATATATTATGGGAAATTCATACCCAATGAAGCAAAGGTC
>JWJA01000973.1:0-11937 GCA_000812885.1 Lanzia echinophila
GGTGGAGGGGTGGGGATTGATGGGGATTGATGGAAGGGTGTATTGAGAGCGTCGATGTATGAATGGATGGAGTTCTATGAGAGTGGTAAGTATTGGATTGCGATTGGGGATGAGGGGGAGCAGGGGAAGATTGCAGGATGTAATTGTACACGGAGATCAAGGGTGGGTGGATCGGCAGGATAAGGAAAATGAGAGGACTTATGTTTGTGGGAAGGAACAATCACAGTCACAGTCAAGGGGCAAGTGGTAGGTATGAGAGAATGGGAAGGGGTAGGGGAAAGACAGGGCGACAAAGGTTGTAATAGTTGAACGCATGTAGAAGAATGAGAGAAGATGGGAGTGGAAACTAAATGCCGGCGAACACGCATGGGGAAGGATAGAAAATTGAAAGCAAAAACAAAAGAATGGCAGAATAAAATGATGGCAAGGAAAAAAGAGAAATAAGAAATGAAATTGGATGGGCAAGAAATGAAATTGGGGTCCTTACCTCGTAATAGCTTGCAAATGAAAGATGGGAAATGCGACGTGATGTGAAATATGCGGAATGAACATGGCAATGAAAGAGAATATATCGATGACACCAACGACAAGCAACGCAGCACATCACGATTCATATCACTTGGGTACAATTCGCCCCATCAGACATGATAGCCATTCGAATTCAGGGCTCGTGGCTGGGCGATCATCACTCACAAAATGTATCAAAGATATGTAGGGCAATAATGTGTAGAAAGTCGCGAGAGGGCATGTCATGTCAAAGCTTGGTTGAGCAACGAGTGACTCGAAGGGCAGGCAGGTAGCATATTGGGCTTTCTCAAGAAAAGCAAGATGACTCTGGAGCAGGGATCTTCACTCCTCAGGAATGACTTCAAGCCGGTGAATCCGTTTCGTCTCCAATGTCTTTATTCTGATTGACTTCTGGCGTTGATGGCGAACTCGTCTCTTTGATGGGATTTTGGGTGTCATGATGGGGACGGAGTCATTATCAGTATCGGTATCCGTATCTAAGGATGAGGAGGAAAAAGAGTCTGAGGATGAGGAAAAAGTGCGGTGCTGGAATAAGGATGCGAAGGGTTTGCAGAACAGGAAGGGTGAGAAGGGGAGGAAGAGATAGAATTGGGTGTTGATTTTGGAGGGGTATAAATGTGACATTTTGGATGTTGGTTTTGGTAAAGGAAATGTGGGGAGGAGTATCGAAACTTGGGAGAATGAATAAATGTGGAAAAGAAATGGATTTGTGGATGAATGAATAAATAGGATTGTAATGGATAGTTGAACTTAGGTTGGGTCGTGGCTCAGATTTATGGATGCCATGTGAAGTATCTTCAAACAAATTAGGTAGACACTCCAACAACATTCTCACGTCAAATCGGAATCGCCGAATGTTAGATGTGTAAAGATTATACTTGGGGGAAATTGTTGGTACTTTCGAAGCGCTACTCGTCTGTTTCCATAATCCTTCTTGGAATCCATCGAGCATTGCCGACCTAGAATGTAGGCCTGCCTACTCACAACTAACAAAGGGAATCCAGGTTGCCATTTTTTGCATTCTTCAGGGTCTTGCAATAATCGCAAAATCGAATACCAGTAGTACGTCATAAATGATTTTTTGAAGAGTAGATATAAAATTACAATGGCAATTGTAAGATTATACGAAGTGTACTGATGAGAGTACCTACACAGCTGGACCGGACCTGCCCGAAGCTAAGCTTTGATGTTGGCTGCCCAGATTTTTACCCCAAACCAAAAAGTGTGGCTTTGCACAGCAGTGCAAGTTCCTAACCGCCACACCACCACCCTTGAAAGTCTTTCAGGCGCTTATAGCGTGTGGATACCGCAGCTACCCAGCCACACTTTGTAAGCGCTCTGTCAGCGAATCTATCCTATCTACCTAGAATTGCGCTTTGGAGCCTCACCTGTTTTCAATCCCAAAATAGATTTCGTTTTGGTTATGATGGATTATGAAGGCCCTCCATTCAGTGTTCTGCATGTTATCAATTGTGGTTCTTGAAGGTAAGTATCTAGTAATTATTGACACAATGTTATACTTTCTAGAACATGACATATATTATTTTCTCTTCAATCAAATTCTCTGACTCGTTGGCCGACGTTCTTGTGGGCCTTTATTTGTCGTTTACCGCACTCAATTAGGTTAAAACAAGGATCGCAAGTTTCCTCATCGGCGCCTGGGTTGGTATGATTGCTAGGATTATTACATTTATGCATATTATCAATTGATTAAGGTTATGTTTCTACTAATCTGGGGTAGTGTACAGTACGACATGCTCACTGCTTGGGGGCTGGTTATGGTTGCACAGATGCAGATTAAATCGTAATCAGACATCATCACTCCATCTCACTGCTGATTTTGCAAATGCAGACGTAGGGGTATTGCCACAATCATTTCACACAAGCAACCATCATCATACAACGGATACCCATCCACAAAAGGCAAGCTCAAGCCACTGCCATCATAATTAAGTTTTTTTATGACTCTTCACGCCGACCAATAAGGTGGCCCTAAGCGCACGCTAAAAACTTCTCAGCCCCAGGAGGATGACAGTCCAAGGCACAGCATTTCAATATGGCAAGTGCTTAATTGAGGCCCTCGGTTTCTCAGACCTTACGTAGGATGATCAAACAAGATGTTGGAAGACTTGGTTCTTTCAAAAGGCATAAAAATCGCGATTGTATCCCTGATTTTACAATTCTACAGTTCACATCATCACTTCCATTCATATTCGTACCCAAACCATATCCATATTGCTAGTTAAGGGGCTGATACCCAGCCTGATACCCAGCCTGATATATCTTTACCCTTGTTCATTACACCTCGCATCTATTACAACTTACTGTTATTATTATACTACAAGCTGGTGTGCACACCGTCGCCGCCATCATGAACGAAACACAACCCATCGACATGCCGTTGCAAGGGAATCCCAACGGTGGCTTCGGATATCCTCAGTATCACATCATCGACAGCTTCTTTCCCGGCTTCTCACTCTTCCAATCTGCGCTTTTGCGCTACACGGGTATCGATCTCAACATCTACATTCCTGGTCTGATGATCATGGGACTCGTCATGTGGGCCTGGCAATACATTAGCGATTGGTGTTGGTCCAACATCGACGATTATTTCATGTCCAGTGCTGATGTTCGCGTCGATGATGAAATGTACAACATGCTGATGTCCTGGGTGGCTAAACAATCTTTTGCGCAAGGCTCTCGTCGCTTCGTTGCAAACACGAATCTTAACTCCAAAATGTGGTACATGTGGAAGTTTGATGAAGACAACGAGGAAGAGAATGAGGGGGAGGAAATTGATTTTGATGAGGATGGAAATCCTGTTGCGAAGAATGATTCTATGATGAATAAAGGGAAGAAAGTATTATTTACCCCAAGCTTTGGCACCCATTACTTCTGGTACAAGAAGAGACTCTTGCAATTCCGTCGCAAGGCAAACATGTCTCAATTTGGTGGTGGATCCGCGAGTGAGAAGGAGGAGATCAGCATTACGGCTTTTGGAAGGAACCCACAAATCTTGAAGGAACTTCTCGACGAATGTCGCACAAACTTCTTGGCTAACGATGAGAATCGCACCATCATCTACCGCGGTGGCCAAAAAGCCGGTTCGATGGGTGAACCTGGATGGACCCGCTGCGTCTCCCGAATCACCCGTCCCTTCTCCACTGTTGTCCTCGACGAACAAGTCAAGCAAAACCTTCTCGCAGACATGAAAGACTACCTCCACCCCTACACCCGCCGCTGGTATTCCAACCGTGGTATCCCTTATCGTCGCGGCTACCTTCTCCACGGACCTCCTGGAACGGGAAAGTCATCGCTCAGTTTCGCCATTGCCGGATACTTCAAACTCAAGATCTACATCGTTTCACTCAACTCCGGATCCATGAATGAAGAAACTCTCAGTTCTATGTTCACCGAACTCCCCAAGCAGTGTGTGGTTCTTCTTGAGGATATCGATACCGCTGGCCTGACCCATACTCGTGATGACAATGATGATGACGATAACGATGACGACGATGATGAAAACGATGATGACATGACCGCTATGAAGCGAACTTTAAAGAAGGTCGCGAACAACTCGCAGAATCGAAAGGAGCAGAGTGGGAAAATTTCTCTCAGTGCCCTACTTAATGTGCTTGACGGTGTGGCATCACAGGAAGGTCGCATTCTCATCATGACAACAAACCACATCGAGAAGCTGGATGAAGCGCTCATTCGTCCTGGGAGAGTTGACATGATGGTGCATTTCGATTTGGCCTCCAAGGAGAACATGCAGCAAATATTCAAAGGAATCTACGCCACGCTTGAAGGTGATTTCCCCGAACACATGGACGATAGAAGTGAGTGCGGAAGTACCACCAGCGGGCGTAGCAGGGGAAGAAGCTCCTCTGCAAGCAGTATTGTGAGTAAGAAGGCGACCCGAAAGCAGAACGCTCGATCCGTAAGCAAAGAGCGCAGAATGCAGAAAGAGCTGGATAGAATCATTGCGGCTGAGGATGAGATGAAGAGAGTGGAGGAAGAGGAGAGAATTGAGAAGCTGGCGAAGGAGTTCAGTGAGCGGGTTCCGGCGGGGAAGTTCTCTCCAGCGGAAATTCAGGGGTATTTGTTGAAGCATAAGAGGAGTGCGGCGAATGCGGTTGAGGGTGCGGAAGCGTGGGTTGTGGAGCGGGAGCAGGAGAAAGAAAAGGCGAAGTTGAAGGACAGGGAGGAGAGGGAGAAGAGAGAGAAGGAGGCGAAGGAGAAGGAAGAGTTGGACGCAAAAGCAAATGAGAAGAATGAGGATACCGAGGAAAACACCAAGGCCGCAACAAACGAAACAACAAATGTGGTAAACAAATTGAAAGCCGCAATCATCAGCGAGATAGAAGGCCAATCCATACAAGAAAGCACAGTGGACAAGTTGAAGAAAGCCATCATCAACGAGCTAGAAGATCATCTTCTCAAGCGATCAGTCACCGCTAGTACCAAATGCAAAGACATCGAGCTTGCGAAGAAAGGGAAAGAGACTGAGAAGGGAAGCGCGGAGATGATTGAGTTTGCGGGTTCTGATTCGAATGACGTGAATAGTGATGGGGTTAAGGAGATTAGTCTTTGAATTTAGCGGAGGAGTGGGAGTTGGGGATTTGGAGTCATACGTGCTTGGCTTGGGTATTGGGATGGGGCAGGTGGGGATTTGTTGTTGGGAGTTATTTGATTTGCATTTTGTTTGGCATTTTTGGTGTTGGTGTTAGTAGATTGGATATGGAATCGCATTGTGTTTACGGAGTAATTGGCATAGCATAGAATAGGAAATTTAAATAACATAGTTACAAGAATTTATTAGAGCACAAAATCTGACTTCCGGTTATTATTGATTCTTTTCATGCTTGTTGCTGGTAAGTGTAGTTGGAGACATGGTATTTTATATCTTAATATTGTTATACTGTTATGGTAGGGTATGCTTTCAATAGGGAAGTATTGTTATTCTTACATCATTTGGTATCATTATACGGTATGCAGGTTGTTCCTTCAATATGTGGTGCATCCCATCACATCTCGATTAAGCGTTATACTAGAGCATAGAGAGGAATTGTGAATGGAATGTATGTTTATGATGCAGGTATATAGATGGTGAATAGTAATTTCTCATTTTATCTAGATGCAGCTCCATTGAAAGAAACAAGATATGTTACGATACCCAACAAATCCAACTGCCTATACACATTCGCCCACTGTATCGCCAGGGTGAATATCTAAATACATATCATATTCTGATAGACAATACAGGGAAAGCAAGAGAAAGGGGACAAGATATGGGTATGTGGATGTTAGGAAGGACCTGTAAAAGGCCAACCAACATATTCACCTGATTCATCCATCTATCGATAGAAACAGGAAGGAAGGAAGGAAGCACCCACATAATATGAAAATGGAGTCCCTAATCCAACACAGGATTCCCCATTCAAATCATTTTTGTAACTTCGAAGTGTTTACCTAAACACTTCCTACAAAAATGATCCTCACGAATGCTTGGTAAGATTTGGCGGCTAAACCTTGCGGATGTTGGGATATGATGATCAAAGAGAATGAATGCATGGGCCAGTGTGGCGAGGGCGGCAACATCATTTGATTTAGTACGGTACGATTTTACAATGTGTTTACCTTACAAGTTGTTTGTTTGTTGCCTTGGAAAATTGAATACGATAAAAAAAGGAAATATCAATAATACAAGATAATAAAGATTTGAAATTTTTTTTTTTTTTTTTATAATTATTTGCTATTTCTTGGTAATATTTTGAATTTTACAGGTCAAATTAAGCATATATGGTATTTTTAGGTATGGCTTTGTGGAAATACGCTACAGTAACCGACGCAAAATTCACTTTTTTTTTTGTACCTGCCGCAAGTTCTAATTTTAAAAAGAGAACCTGAAAGAAAAAAAACAATTCGTGAATAACCTCAATTTCGAAGTAAATCGATTTTTTTTTTATTCAATTCAATTATTAAGAAAAAGAAGAACAAATCAAGGGAAAATAAATAATCGTTTTTACTTGATTCAAAACTTCTTTCAATACTTTTTTTTCTCTTATTTTTTATTTTGAAGTTCTTCCTTTCTTCAATATTCAAATGACTTCAATCAGTCCTTCTCCACCATTTTAACTCTCTCTTCCAATTTTTTTTTTATGCAGTCTGTCTATTACAGTCGCATTAAAAGGTTCAACAAATCTTCCAAATATTGTCTTCAAGAATCCAATTTTCTATTCATGAATTTGGATTTTCTATACTCTTCTAGCTATTCTTTTGCTTCCCCTCCAACATCAAAAATTATCCAAAGCAATTCTAGAGCAGCACGGGCTGCTCGCATTCACGACGTCTTCCACAAAGAAAAGAAAGCTTTCCCCGCAGCACATATCAGGTCAAGAGACTAACAGAAGTCCTGATATTCCTTTAAATTCTGTTGAAGATCCCGAATCTAGTTCATCGGAGCCACTATTCGATACTTGTGCACAAGAAAATCATCGCGCGGAATCTCTTCCTCCAAGCAATTTGCTTCCTCATTTACAAACTCCATCGACCCTATCGGCTACAGAATATATTTCTTCCGCAGCCAGTTCACCAAGCGCAGCATACGCCGGCCTATCGATAGATAACGATAGAAGTGGGGACTTACCAAACAATAAAAATCGACGACGATTCCCTTCCGAACCAATCGAAGCTACACAAGCCAAATCTCTCAAAAATTCCTTAAAGCAGAGGGCTATTATGGGAGGGGCAGAAAATTCCCCGCAGAGGTCGTCATCGCCGTTGAAGCGAATGGCCTCGGAATTAGAACCCGATGATTCCTCGAGTCAAAAAGAAGACGTTGATATGATTGCCGTACCTTCCTCCGATCCTCAAGAACAGACGCAAGATGGCACTGATGCCGATGTACGGCCGAGGGCAGTGTCCGTGGATATGCTAAGAGATGAGGTTGCAGCAGATGTTGCAACGGAGACCGCAACAGATACCGCAACAGAAATTAGTGATACCCCGGCATCTACTACTCCAGAAGTCCCTCCGACTGGTGAGTCTTATTTCTCAGTCATGTATGGGATTTGGTTCACTGACTTCTTCACATAGAACAAATTCCTTCGTATGATACCCAAATCACGACTGTGACTACTATAGTCGGCTCCGAACGCGAGAAACAATTGAAAGAAGGAGACAAGATATATTTGGTATCTAAGAAATGGCTCAACAAAGTTCTCAGCCGAGGTTCCGCATCGAAAAAGGTCGAAAATGACGATAGCCCGGTTGGACCAATAGATAATGCCGACATCGTCAGTGAGATCATTCATACTGCAGAAGGCAAAAAGTTCGCACGGTTGAAACCTGGTGTCACCAATGCGGATGATTTCGAGGTTTTCCCGCTGGATGCATGGACTTTGGTTATGGACTGGTATGGGTTGAAGGACGAAACCGTAGCAATTGAACGATTTGCACATAACACGAATCCAGCACCAGACGCAAAACCTAACGTGATCTACGAATACTACCCTCCTGTTTTTGTTGTCCATCGAGTTTGGTCTGTCGGTACCGATTTGCCGGATGAAGACACAAAATCTAAAAATCCAGATGCGCCAATCTTTGTGGAAAGCAGGTCAACCAAGTACATGGACTTCTTGAAGAAGTTGAAAATCGCTGCCGGAATTCCCATGTCGAGAAAGGTTAAACTTTGGAGAGTCCCAAGATCGTTACCCGCCGCAGAACAGCTTCCAGCACCCGCAGAAATAGCAGCAACAGCTACTCCTCCTTCATCTAGGCCTGCATCACCCACAGGTGCTACAATCCCTGATGTTCAAGATTCGTGGAAGAAACTACTGTTGGAAGTGAATGATTTCGTCAAGTTACAACAGGGGTCGGAGAGAGAATTGCTCGATATAGGCGACCACACGGCGAACGAGAAATACAATGGCAATATCGACATAGGTCAATTGGGCCTCAGTGCCGATCAAGCAATTGTTATCGATGAACAAACTGAGGGCGGCGAGTATGTAACAAAAGCATTTGGCAAGTTTGCGAAGCCTAATGGTATTACTAAAAAAGGCAACTCCGGGTTTTCAACCTCGAGTCAAAATAATAGCGGCCGGAATAGCCCCACGCCGTCAGGTTACAATTTGCGTTCTATCACCCAGAGTGCCAGGAAAGGAAGAGTGCCTGGTACGGTTGGTCTTAGCAACCTCGGAAACACTTGCTACATGAACTCTGCCCTTCAGTGCCTTCGAAGTGTTGAAGAATTGACCAAGTATTTCCTGAGTGGCGTTTATGAAGAAGAAGTCAACCCCCAGAATCCATTGGGGTTTCACGGTGACGTCGCTCAGGCGTATGCTGCGCTATTGAGAGAGGTCTACAAAGATACTGCTTCGGTGGCTCCACGGTCTTTCAAGAGCACGATTGGAAGATATGCTCCTTCCTTTTCTGGGTACGGGCAACAAGATTCGCAGGAATTCTTAGGATTTTTGCTTGACTCGCTGCAAGAAGATCTGAGCAGGATTCTCAAAAAGCCGTACATTGAGAAGCCAGATTCGACCGATGACATGGTATCGAATCCGCAAGCGATCCAGGAGATGGCAGATAAGGTCTGGAGTATTACCAAGCTGCGAGATGATTCCGTGATTGCCGATTTGTTCACGGGAATGTACAAATCGACCCTCGTTTGTCCGGTATGCGAAAAGATTAGCATTACATTCGACCCTTTCAACAGCTTGACACTTCAGTTACCCATAGAAGCTATGTGGTCTCATATCATCCATTATTTTCCTCTGTGCGATAAACCTGTTCGAATCCAGGTCGAAATCAACAAGAATGGGAGCATGAAAGCACTAAGGGAATTCGTCGCCCGGAAGGTTGGAGTTCCGGCAGAAAGGCTTTTCGTTGCAGAGATATTCAAAGCAAAGTTTTACAAATTTTACGAGGACTTTGACGTAGCTTCAGATAATATTCAAGGCAATGATTACGTCGGAGTTTACGAATTAGAGACCAAACCTACTAACTGGCCAGCCCCGGCGAAGATGAAGGTAAAAACAAAGAAGGCATCGCTATCCTCTGGAAACGTTTCGGAGGAAGAAACTTCAAACGCTGGTTCTTTTTTGGCGGAACAACTGTTAGTTCCCGTCTTCTACCGCAGACCGTTGCCGAAAACGAGAAGATATTGGAGTATATCGGGGGCTCCTCATTTTATTGTAGTGTCATCTGAAGAGGTAGGTTACATCATCCGAATTTTCTGACTGTTATTAATTTTCGAATAGGCAAATAGCGAAGAGGCAATCAAGCGTAAAATCATAGAGAAAGCGGCAACACTTTGTATCACAGACTTCTTCAAGGACAGCGAACTTCAACCTACATATTCTGCCTCAGTCTCAGATGCAGACTCTGGGGATGGTAAATTCACGGCTCATTCCATGGATGGGGAAGACGGAATCATTAACATAGAAAATGCATCAAATGGTGTATCGAAAACCGACGAAATTATGTTACCGTAAGTTTCCTATCTTCTAATCATCTTGTAATAATGTTAATTATCGCGCATAGTCCACCCATCTTTGATTTCAATAAAAAACGACCGAGCTATTTAAACGTTAATGAATTCCTTCCTCCGCAATTGCAGAATCTGTTTGACCTCTGTTACTTTTCGAGTTCAGATCCAGTGCCGACGGGCTGGGTAGGTTTCGAGGAGGAAAAGAGATACTCGACGTTAGCATCTCGACGTCCTGTTGTGGAACAAGTTGATGATGATGAATGGCGCCACGAGTCGGAAGGAATGAATGGCAGAGCGCAGTCTGTCGCCAGCAGCAAATCTAGCGAGTCAGGCAACGAAGATGGTGGCGTTCCCAACGGCCTAAGGCGTAAATCTGGATCTACTTCCTCACGTGGATCTGACCGCGACGATAGCCCTGAACCTGATAACCGAGTAAGTCCTCTTATTTCTCCGTTAATAAATTTAAATTATCCATCTGGATGGCTAGCTACGCCAAATTATCATCTTCTTCCGACGACTAACTTATCGACAGTGTCTTCCTATCCGGCCTTTGAATGGGGTTGATGTTGTACGCAGACCAGGTGCAAAGGCAGGCTCAAAGAAGCACCTTCGCAAAACGAACTTGAAGACATACGGTAAAAAAGGTGGTAAGCGAGGTGCGCGTAAGCAGCCACAATTCGATGATGAGCACAATGACGTTCAACAAGGTGCACATGATAATGGTCCTTTGATTCGTCTCGGTGAAGCCATTATAGTGGATTGGACTGAAGGGGGCTGGGATGCATTGTTTGATGAGTTTGAGGAGACCACGTTTGTCAATTCGTGCCCTTTACTAGATGATCCGGAACTCCTGGCACAGCGCAGCGTACGCGCTGCCAAAAGGAAGAACGGACTGTCTCTGGATGACTGTCTCGACGAGTACGGAAAAGAGGAAATACTCGCAGAAACAGATACGTGGTATTGCCCAAGATGCAAAGAACAACGCCGAGCAAGCAAGAAACTGGAGCTTTGGAAAACGCCAGACATCCTGATTATGCACCTCAAGCGCTTTAGTTCAGCTGGCTACCGACGAGATAAGCTCGAAATCTTGGTTGATTTTCCAATTGAAGGCCTTGATCTCACATCGCGTGTAGTGGAAAACCAAGAAGGCAAACAGGAGATATATGATCTGATTGCTGTCGATGATCATTGGGGTGGTCTTGGTGGTGGACACTACACAGCTTTTGCCAAGAACTGGTCCAATGGTGAATGGTACGAATACAATGGTATGTTCTCTCTCTAAAACGCCCAATTAGAAAATGCTAACTTTCGCTTCAGATGCATCCGTGTCGAAACAAAAAGATGTCTCGAGGATTGTCACATCAAGTGCGTATCTTCTTTTCTACCGACGACGATCAGAAGGACCTCTTGGAGGTGAAAGGCTACAAGAAATTGTAAATGGGATGGACAGATCTTCTTCCGGTGATGATGAATCGGGGGAAGGTCGGCGCCTCGTCGGAAACTCCTCCCAACATGGGTCGTCGGGCGCTTTGACAGGAGTCGGAGCAGCTCACCATCAACAAAGTCATGGTGGGGAGGATGGGGAGGAGATGATGACAATAAATCCAGCGGGACTTAATTCTCTACCACCTTATGAAGAGCACGAAGATGAAGATATGCCACTATTGAGCAATGACATTGATCTTCAACCAAGTATCCAAGATGAGGGAGTGGATTTCGGTGGTCTTCGATCAAGTATCGAAGATGAGGGAGTGGATTTCAGTATGGGTCACAATAATATTTTTAACAGCAAGAATGCTGTTATGAGTAATTGGCCTTTTCACCACCTCGATCAAAACAGTGGCCAATTCGCAGGCACAGGTTCTGATGTTGGATCATCGGGAAATGCACCAGAGTTACATGTCGACGTACTT
>JWJA01000974.1:0-11721 GCA_000812885.1 Lanzia echinophila
GCCTGTCCACAAGCGAGAAATCTTTTCCCGCCCAAACAACTTTTGGGGTATATAAGTTTAAATTTGCGATTGCTTTCCGTCAAACTACATGATTGCAGCTGTTACTCGGCCCATTACCTGAGCTCATAAACTCTTGCGATTGGGGATCCCGTGACTGGTCGGTAGTGCGATAAGAGGTAGTGGGCATCCTTTCTGGGTGTTCATGAACTTTTGCAATTTTTTGGGTAATTTTTTGATGGCCCTTTTCCGCATCTTGAAGATTTTTGTAATTTTTTGTTCTTTTGGTCTTTTTTCGGCCGTAAATATGGCGACGAGGATGCTCCAATACCGGAGAGTCGCTTATTGACATATCCGAAATTGGAAGTTCAAAACCCTCAAGAAATCACATTTTAGAAGCAAATAAAAAAATCAATAACTCAATCGGGTGAAAGGTTAATGAGTCAAGACTTGTGCCCTACGTAGAAATTAGCGCAGGCAAACTTAGCCAACTTGGGTTGGAGCCGTACCTGATGCGGTAGGCTGAAGGGGCTCAATTACCGACACCTTCGGGATTTTTCAGCGTCTATACCATCCTACTGCATCTATCTACACCGATTCTGATAGCCTAAGAGCTTGCCTTGAATTTGGGTCTGTTCAGGGCCCTTCAGCGTATGGCTTGATTTTAAGATATGCAACAAAATTTCGAAAGTTAGTATTCACTATGCCTTATTTTACAGGACATGAACAATTATCACCATATCTACACCTCTCTCGGTCTAATTTGATCCAAGCATTTATAGCTCGTCGAAAATGGGTGGTATATACATCATAATTATTGACTTTCGGTTAGCTACCTAGGTGGTTAAGTCTGTTTGCTACAAGGCGAGAAGAAGAAAGCAGTGGGCGAACATTTTTCTATAGGCTGAGAAATATTACTACATTCTCCCACTTCAAGGATTCGGATTCACTTTCTTGGCGTTCTTTCACCATTTCATGTTTTCATATTGAATGAATGGCTTAACTTGCAGCAGTAAGACCACATTTTGGGAACTTATTTAACAAATTTAAGCTCGTCTTTGGGGAAGGAGCATCGACTCTACTCAACACGCCAAGCTTTTAGCATGGACTGCAGTATGGGTTCTTCCGTCCCAACAGTGAAATTATCCTTCATCTTGTTTTCTCCCTTGATCTCCACTCCGACATTTTCGCGTCTTGGGACTGACCTCCAACCCGAACAACCGCAGCACTACTAAAACACCGACACTAAAAGCTTGTCCAAACTAAGATGCTTGATCATCAGCATATTTGTGATGATATTTAGTCTCCGAACATCCTCAACGAGCAAGTAAACAAAATATCGATTATCAGACTAGACTGCCGAAGCCGAATGTTTTGCCGAAATATATATCACCGAGGGTATATCAACCGATTCGGTCTAATCCGACATATCCCCCAAAGCAGATCGTTATCCCTCGAGTTCCTTCGAAACATAAAATAGTTTCGAATACCATTCTCGCACCGCAGATGGAATATGCGGCTGCATGCCGCGGACGGCAGAATCAGAGAAGACTTGCGAGATAGTGCGTTCCTTCAGCGCATACGCGTTCTTGTCGATAACATTGAAGATGCTAAAGCCGAGGAAAACGCTGTACCACACATATCTTTGGACATCATACTTGTAGCGATATATCCGATGGAGGGTGGTAGTACCGAGGATCGAGAGATGGGAAAGGCCGCGTCGGACTATGACGCCTTGTTTGAGGTGGAGATAGTACACGATGGAACAAAAAGGGCTGCGAGTTGCTTGAGAGATGGAGTATGGACATATCGATTTGGCTAAGAGCGGTCTAGGGTATTGCAAGAGTTGGTAGAAGACTGTTTAGTAGATTGTATGGATTATGAGCTGTTGGTATCACCTCGGTGGTGATTGTGCACAAGTAATAATCAACATAATGATTGATTGCATTGCAGATGTAGAAGGTCAAAACTAGCTACAAAGTGAAGATATAAATCCTCGCTGGTACGACCGGCCAGCGGCGCTAGCTCCGCACCCCACATTACGCTACGTACCTATATCAGTTGCAGAGCACGGTAACGACATGGGCTGAGTGTAAATGCATGCTAGTAGTAGAAGAAGGAGGAACTTCGAACGTATAGGAAATGTAGCACGAATATCATACCCCAAATTCTCACTTACATTAACAGGATGCTCAAGTTATCGTCAGCATCAGCTGGATGGAAGAATACCCCCAACGAGTTGATATTGTCAGCCATTTTCTCATGTTGGAATACAAGAACCTCGAGAATGGATGTGCCACTTTGGGTCATACATCTGTACGTGCGAAGGCGATGTCTCAAACTTCATTTGACAGTATTCTAGTAGGCGGCCACGTTCGAGTTGGAGACATTTGTAGGGGCATGATTCAAATCTTTAGCTCAGTATAAATTAGTTGTGGCCCATGCGAGCTAACCAGCAGCAATAAAATGGGGGTGGGATATGCCACAATCCAAGGGTTGAGAAAAGTAAAGCAAGAAGTGGACCGTCCCTCTCACTATCTGCAAGCTAGATAGTGCTAGAAACAAAGTTCTCTCGTCTTAGATATCCGTCCTCTCAAAACTTCTTCTCGAGAGAAGCTAGGGACTCCACCACCTTCATCCACATCACAAGCAAAAACATGCGGCTTCGACTAGTTATACTCGCTCGCTCCTCTCACTACCTTTTTTTATCTCCGTGAAAACTCTTCAGCTCTTTACCTGATGAGACAGCATGTGCTGTAGCTGCCCTTACTCACCACCGCAGGAATGATGAATCCGCCAGTATCCCTCCGGCATTCCCCTGGAACCATATCCATTAATGTCCATCAATAAGTCCGCAAATGCTCATCTAATTCCCGGGCGGGGAAGTTTGCGCGGAGCTGGATCAGGGTGACAGATGAATTTGCCACATTGGCACCTGAATGTTGAGGATGGAGAGTGATTGGTAGATTATGAAGCCCGTATTTCACTACAACTGCAGGATCCCGATTTCTAGATACCTTACCCTAGCAAGCGGCTGCTGATTAACGGTTCAACTAGACATCTTTGCAGTACCTAGTCAGGCTGAAGAGACCTGGAAGTTCTGCACCAAATTTCATGGTTGGAAGAGAGAGGTAGATTGCCGGACAGAGGAAGATAAGGCATGTTAGCGATAGAGGATGCAGGTATGCAAGATCGGTTCTGCAATAGATATTAGAAATAAGTAAAATTAGAGATGGCCTGGCTGAAATCGCATCTGACAGTCACCAAAACTGCGATTGACGTCAATTGAAGATGGTGGCATTCGTCTCCGAATTGATTCGCCATCATTAAAACTTTCGAGAGTTATCCATCTATGGAACTTCCCAAGTTGATGAGTCAAGATGTGTAGTATTGATTTTATACTTACACGCATAATCATAGACAGTACTCATTCTGTGCAGCATCTGCTATCTAGACATGTCGGATTGTAAAGCCCTGTGACTTTGAACTCTCGTACAAGTCGTCTTCACTGTCTTCCAAACGGCGAAACCATTCTAAATATTCGACTGCGATTCCAAGATACACTACGGCTTCATCATGCCCTGCCGGTTCATCATACTTTTCGTACTCGATCTAAGACTCCTCTCTGAAGAAATTGGGAATGTAAAGGCCCTGTAAAGATGCAAGATCCTTGTAGGTTTCGAGTTCATCTTTATTGTCACCAAATTCGTTAAGAATGAATATCTTGGGAGGTTCCGAGTCGTAGTCGGAACCTTGATCTTGAGATAGTAGATGGCGAAAAATAAACATGCGGCTTCTTCAAACTAAATTTATCCGTTGAGCGGTGACTTTCACACTAATGCTTTCTGAGGCCAAAGAATCGAGAATCTATTTGCTGGTCGTTGTTTTGATGAAACTCCTCCGTTTGCTTTTGGAAGTATTAGATGTGCCACAGTGGCTGGTGATGTGGCTGACCGGGTTTATTTCTATGTAGTTCTAGGGCTTTGGAAGCCTTCCATCAACAGACTATTGATTTCAATAAATTATTTCCTTTCCAGACAGAGAATGTCTGCGCTGGAAGTACAAATTTGCTTGAATGTTGGTAATTTATTGACGGATCTGATATATGCCATCAGCAGCATTTCCTTTTCGCCCAGTGGCAAACTTACCCTCATATATTGATGTTTATTTGTTTGAAAAATACAGGCGACTGATCAAAAGCTCACCGTCCCAAACCAGCATCTTGATATACGCAATAATAGTTCCATGGGTTTCTGCCCGTCTTAGTCCACCCAAATTCTGTCATCATCATTACTTTCTGCGATATTTGTGAGTAAATTCGATGGGGGAAGGGAGGAACTCGACTCTGCTTTGGTTCTGAACCTCGGATCCTTTTTCCGTCCTGGCCAGGTTTTATATCTAAATGCATCTGAAAAAATGAGTATTTGGTATCTCGATATTGTCACTATTTTCTTTTAATTGCCTGTCTTCCTCAAATTGAATTCATATTCAACAGTCGAATATTCAAATCCTGCTTCAATCAATACTTAGTGCGGGTAACTGGCGCTACAAGAACTTAAATGCATTTAAACCCACAATATTTGAACAACGCAACGTTCACAGGCATGCACTCAAGGCTTCTCAATTCTTTAGCCCATTCCTATTCATTTATTAGCCCAAACTAGTTGATTGATGATGCCCGCAAGTCACATTTTGTCTCCATCATGTCCGCACTAGTAATGGCTAGCTCGTCGTCAGTGGTGTTGAGCAAGAAAGGCTAAAAGCTTACAATTGAACCTTTACACCCCTTTCCCTGCCATATATCCCGACTTTTGGTCCGAATGTCTCAGTTGATTATGGTCGCTTTTCCTCAAACACCCTTTCACCACGCTCCCCGAAGCTTTCGCACCTATTATAGGATCAAAGAATCCCAAATTACTCGTCTATAGCCGCATAAGTTGCCCTGGCTTTAATCAGTATGGTGTCGGGGCCGAAATCTACGCCACAGACAAGGAGCAAAATTGATAACAGTATTTACCGCTTCATATATTGCAATCCCTTCTTCCCCCGTTTACCCCATAACTTCAGATTCATCTCATGATCTTGCGTCTTCTTCCTGATAGTGCACGTCCAGATATTGGGTACATGATATAACTAGCCAAAGACATGATATATATAGTCTCATTCATTGGAATTAGTGCATATGGAAATTTGAAGTACGCTTTTGGTCTCGCATCAAGGTTCCTGCGTAAACCACAAATCACGGGGGTTGTATGCAAATAAACGCAGCCATCTTAAACGTTTAGTTCCTCGCCTCTTCCCTAAGTCGCAAATTCATAGTCCCGTCCTAACATTAGTCCATCCACTAGCAGCTACATTCTCATTTTCTTCATTCAAAATATCATTCATACCTTTCGGTGCACTTCCTATATAAGCTACGTTTCCACATTTGAATAACACACACTCGTCTGAAAAATACAGGAGATATTCATCCAACCCCACTTTCCAAATGGCCGCGTAGTTCAACATCCAATACGGTCAGAACATTAAGAAACTGGGATATCCGTGTCGATGTTCGACTTATTCATCTCACATTCCCACATTCTGAACGGTTGAAGGTCGAAGCAAAATTCAAATACGGAGCATTTACCTACACGCCTAGTATTCTGGGAACCATCAGACACCCCTGCCAATCTACTATGTACGTATCTCAATGTCAAATTATAGTTCAGTATCGGAGTATTTGCAATCATTCACCCCATTCATTTAGCAATAACCAATGCTAATTCGCCGCTTCTGTCAAATATAGTTTATAATAAATCCTTGGCTACAGGTCCGCCATTACCATTTAGCCCTGTTCCAAGTATCCTCGATTCCCATGGAATGTCAAAGGAATTGTGTGAAAACTTTCTACAGTGATAACAGTGCAAATTCCGAAACTGTTAGTGGCGGATGAGCTTTTATACTCGTGGCCAGGTCCTGATATAATTTAAGCGTGGTCTTTCATTACCCCCATTGCTGCTAGTCATACATATCGTCATTGCGTCAGAACCCTCCTTCTATTTCTCCAATAACATTGCTCCCAGTAATAGGCATATCGATTTCCGATACAGACTCTTCATACCTTGTGTTTTCGGCGATGTTTAGCTCCTCGCCCAGACGCTCTCTTCGATTAACAATTCCTGTTTGCTCACATTACTGTTTCGTTTTGTCTATGGTTACACGTTTTTGCTTTCTTTTGGCTCATAATTAGCCTACTGAATGCTTGAACAGCGCGCGAATAATGAGAAGTCGGAACGGTAAAATATCTCAATATATCTATTTTAGTTTCTACCTCCTGATCATGGTAGCCCCAAGTATAAGATTGGAGAGTTTCTTGTATGTCTAGAAATGATATCTGTCATCGTAATCAGGCGGATCAATGTAGATAGGAGGAAAACCTTCGAAGCTGCGGCCTGAATACGGACTGTGGATCATCGGGAGTATTTCATTTCTACTTTAAATAACCAAATACAGTACAGACAAGAAGAAGTGGGACTCTCAAGCCGTTAGTTATAGTTAGCTGCCTGGAGAGGTACCTTCCCACCTTCATACCCCATTCCTAGTCTGTCTGGAAGTCCAGTAGGGCTCAAAGAATACGGAGCTAGACATCCGAAATATACTGCAGCATATCTGACCGTGTTAGTACAAATTAGACACCCAAGTCTCTGATATTGAGATATCACTTTGTTGCTTCCAAAGTTATACCTGCAGAGCAAGGAGGCCCACTATCCCGTAGTATAAATACCTCCTATCCCCTCACTTCGCAACATCTCCTCCTCCTCAGTATTCAAACTCTCATATGTCACTTATTCTAGCTCGCTGTCGTCGGAAATAACCGTTTCCGAACCAAGGTTGTCTACCTAGTTGCTAGGTTCACTTCTCTCTCATTGTGTAGATGGGAACGGTGCCATGAGCGAAGGTGCCCTAGAGGAAACTCAAGATAGCGAAAGTTCACCTACGTTTCGTCCTGGTACAGACTTCGAAGTGAAAGAAACTTCAATCACCTAAAAGTCACATATTCCGCAGGAACACTACCTTATTCCCTCGACAATCGGAGTAGTTCTCCCGAGCTGTGCTGCATATAGTACTTCCCCTTGCCATATTTACCTATCGCGTTCACCTCGTTCCTTAATAACTTGGACCTATCGAATACCCAGATAGCGGTGCAAACAATGGGATCCTGGAACACTTCGTGTGCATAATCTGAACTTCTGGTCGATGTGCTGCAGTGTTTGATTTCGTCCTCTGATTAGTTTTAATTCTGGATGCATTCTATCGTATATATAATTCAGTATCTTTCCTTTATTTTATTTTCTAGCTTAAATGAACGTTGAAGTACAATGCAGGCCATTAGAGGCTAGAATCCCAAAATAGATCTCGACATATCGAACAATTCCCCTTCTCACATTTATTATATTAAGATGTACAAGTACAGGCTAAGCAATGAAGTCTTGATATATAAAGTCTAGCTCATTTGTTTCTCTAATATTTTCCAAGCGGTGTCTATTCAGAGAACAAGATTCCCAGTCTCCCATAATATAAATAGGCTTTCCCTACCTACTCGAGAAAATCCCTTTCGCTAAGAAAATAAAGATGACGAGCCAGTGTTCAGATCCAAGGAGATGGACGTGGGAAGGAAGTATCAGGAGCGGATGATACGATTGCGGCCTTTGCAAATAGAGCTTCTTCGATGGCCAAGGGATATCACTCGGCAAACTCAAGAATCAGTGGAGTGAGTTGCTGAGTGTCTATGTCGAGTACAAACACTGAAAAGCTAATATACCAAGAATGTTCGAGTACATTTTGCCTAAGTAACCTATTCCTAATTTTTACGTTCCGAATGTGCAAGTGCAGCTTAAAAATATGATACCCGCTTTATTCAAGTCTACTTCACTCGTTTGAGGTATTTCTTCCCAAGTGAATCCGATTGAGTTTGTTAAGGATGGTCTTCTGCAGTATACATACATCTCCTCCCCCGATCAACAATATCTAGTAGTATTCTCTCGAACTTCAAACCTCTTGTCATTTACCGAGAAGGCCAGGATGGTGCTTTCTGTACCACGATTTTCTACTTGCCCCAAGAAGGTCTACTTCACTGAACTCAGGCAAAGATATTCTCCGGTTTTAGCCATACCTAGTGGGGCAGTTTTCATATCAAGCATAAAAAAGTAAAAAGATAATATCTCAATATGCTCGGTATTGAAGGATATCCTACTTGCATACTACTTTCATATCTTTCCCTCTTCTGTTTGATGTCTTGTCTATGTTTAATGCAAGAAATAGGGAGTATAGAATTTCAAACTCAGTTTCAGTATATCACCTCTCTCATTTGGTGATTTACCACCACATCTTAATGTGCAATTACAATTCAAACAATTAAAAGTTTGATATCTTCACAATTAGATTGGGTTTTACTTCCCAAGTCGTCCCTACCCAGAGAGTCGCAGGCTCACTATTTCGTAGTATAAATAGACCCCTCTCCTGATCAAAGCTTTTCAAAACAAAAGACCAATGAATGTTCTTCCTATTTTCAGACAATCAGGACAAATGATTGTTCCTGCTCATATCAGATATGCAACCTTTACAAGAAAAGGGAAGGATATCTGTGAATATCCTATCCAAACACATAATTTTGGCTTCCTTAGTGTGACAGTGTCCAGGTCTAGCACAAACAATGGAGGGTTAATATATTAAGGATGTTGAACTATATCCTATTTGCTCTCGCCTTTTTGAATCTTTGAATACAATACAAACGATAAGAAACTGAAATCGAAATGCCAAAGAAAATGCAAACCTTTACCTTTCCCCTTCTCGTTTTTATGTCCTTGAGTGTTCCAACACAATACAAACAATGAAATGCCAATATACCAAGTATGTTTCTGCGTATCTCTACAGGCAATTCCTGGAGGATATGACTGAATGTCTGAATACGGTATAGATAATTGGATTCTAAAGTGCCAAAGTATATTTAGAACATTCTGGCCCTTCGTACCTTCCTTATGTGTCAAGTGGCCCGTGAGGGTGTAATATTGACATTTAGCTCCTGGCGTTTTGGTTCAATTCTGCCCCTCCCCATTTCCATTCCTGCCAGAAACAACAACATTACAAAAAGAAAGAACAACCATGAATACTACCAGAATGTTGGTGGGAAGGATCCCTACTTCCCCTTTTGGCAAGAAAAGAACAATGAATGTTCTACCTTTCTACAGACAATCAGGACAAATGATTGTTCCTGCCCATATCAGACATTCAACCTTCCAAAGGAAGGTTTCCTTTACCAAAAAAGGAAAAAAATTAAACCATAGTCCTCCAACTCCTCAATTGCATAGTAAAATCGTCACTCAAATGGCTGTTCGCCGTAGAATTACTCCAATCAATGTCATTCCTGCTCCCGATCACGATGAAGACGATGACACAACCATCTGCGAAGAACCACGTACGCCTCGTAAGCCAGAGAGAACGGCACGCAGCCTTAGAGACAAATGGTCTTTATTCGCCATCATCATATCATTGCTCCTCCTCATTGCCTTTGGCCTTACACTCTTAATCTGCAATCACAAGACCTCTCGAGACTTCCTCATCTATTCTTATTTGCATTTCTCCGACCTCGACTGCGACAGAGGTCCTCTCACTATTATCGAAGCTCGATTGCCACCAAATCTCTTACGTGATGAATACCTCTTCCTTCTGCCTAATCTCGGTTTATCTTTCCTTCTCGCATCACTCTATATTGGACTGTTGATTGCCCTTGGCCATTTGTTTGCCGCTTGGACTGCTATAATTGGTGGATTGTTGGCTGCGACATCTGCCGCATTATTATTCTGGTACAACTGTTGGCAAGCGGGACTCATCGCATCATTTTTCAGCGTCATGTCACTCCTCTGCTACTTCAGCTGGAACAAAACCTCTCGATTGAGTGGCACCATAGTATTCAGCGTACGACGAATTGCCTTGTATTACCCCAGCATATTTCTATTATCTGCTGCATCTGGAATCAGCACCTTCTTACTCTACGCCGCATTTGCCTACCTCATAAAATTGGTCCGCGAATTCTGGATTTCACTCTACCCAGCTTGCAGCACGGACCGCAATCGCTGGTTTGGCAGCCTCATCGGACTCACCTTTCTTAGCTCACTCTTCTTCTACTGGATCACACAATTCACCCTCGTCTATTTCCAGGCCTGCGTCAGTGCAGGCACAAAAGCCTGGTTCGTACGAAAGCGAGAAGGCGCGGACAAATTAGTCCTGCGACGCTCCATTTGGTACTTACTACGGTTTTCACTGGGAAGTCTGGCTAGAGGATCACTTTTACTTTCTCTTACGTGGATTCTAAGAGATTTGGGCATTGCAGCATTACAATTACAATTTGCGGGAGTTTCGAGCATGTTGCAGCATTCGGCGAGTGGATTGCTTATGATGATGTTGATGTACTTGCAGCCGAATGTTGAGCAGGTGCAGCAAGTTTTTAATGATTGGTCGTTTACGTTGTTGGAATTGGAGGAACTGGATTATTATCTGGCATTTAAGGCTGGATCGCAGCTTATGATGGGAAAAGGTCTTCAGTGGATTGGAGACGAATCGGCGGTTTTGAAAGTCTTTGATTATATACCCTTTGCAGTTGGTGGAACGTGTGCGGTTACGATGTATTTGACGGCCATATTTGCTCCAGGAACGATCAAGGCGACGAACGATGTTTTGGCGGCAGATGTTTTAACGGCGCTTGCATTTTTGGGAGGTATTCAAATTGCGAGGGCAGTGATGGCACCGTTTAAGGGAGTGGTGGTTACATTGTGGATTTTGATGGCGAGGGAGCCGGAAGTTTTCAAGGAGGATCATAAAGAGATGTGGGAGGCTTTGGTGGATATGAGACCGGATGTTGCGACTGGTTTGATGGCTTAGGGAATTGGGATATTGGGATGATTAGAAATGATTGAATGAGAATGGCTGGAATTACCAGAATGAATAGGTTGGGGCGATGACTGAAATGATTGGATGACGGAAATGGAATGGATTGAAGTGTGCAAACAAATGCACAAATTCTACAGAGACAACCAAAACTTTGGAATAGAAAAGAAGGATAGACGAATGGGAATGATAGATCAATGAATGAAATGACTCTTTATTAAATTGTGCCTCAGAAAATTTGGAGTGATCTATAGATTCTTAAAACCATTGATACTCTTATTCTATACACAAATTGCAGCACGTCATAAAGGAGATGAAGGAACAGTAATGGTTTCCAAGTTTTATTCTACTCTACACTAATAATACATGAATCCAGGCCAGAGAATTACATTCACATCAGCACAGATTGACGCATACTCAGATGATGTCCGAAGCTGAAGACACCCCCCATGGCCTAGGGGTCTTAGGAGGACTTGAAGGTTCAGGTGTCTTCGACTTCAGACATCATCCGAGTATGCGCCAATCTGTAATGATATGAATGTGATTCTCTGGCCCACCCAGCACCACCACTATACTAACAATACAATTACATCCACATGGCAATCGACCAGAGAATGCTGACAGCCCAGTGACTTCATGACGGTAGTTTTGTCATGTTTACCATCTCGATTGAGTGGGATACTTGAAATGTCACCAGGCCGCCAACATTCGCCAGTCGACTGCCACGTGGATGTAATTCTCGGGCACACCCAGCCCCACTACTATGCCTTCTTACAACACAAACACAACATCAAAACC
>JWJA01000982.1:0-10559 GCA_000812885.1 Lanzia echinophila
TCGCAATCATGGCTGAACCAACGAAAGAAGTTCCTACCGACCCTGCCATTGTACCGGGCAATGCCCCACCAGCCGGCGAGGACCCCGCACAACCCTCCAAGAAAGGAGCAAAGAAAGCCGAAGCAAAAGCCAAAAAAGAAGCCGAAAAGGCACGTAAAGCCGCCGAGCGCGAAGCCGCACAAGCTGCTGCAGGTGGCTCTTCTTCTACCGAAGATCTCGCAAAAGAAAACTATGGACAAATCCATCACACGACGAAGGTTCCTGGAGAAAGCGTACATCTGAGAGAAATTTCCGAAGAACATATTGGCAAGACGATCAGAGTGCGTGCCTGGATTCAAAATGCACGTATGCAGGGAGCGAAGATGGCGTTCGTGGAATTGAGAGAGGAGGGTAATTGGACGGTTCAAGGTGTGGTGAGCGCGAGTGCGGAGGGGAAACCAGTTAGTAAACAAATGGTGAAGTGGATTGGTGGATTGAAGCTGGAGAGTTTTGTGGCGGTTGAGGCAGTTGTGCAGAAGCCTTTGGAGCCAGTCAAGAGTACAAAGGTCTCAAACTTCGAGTTGCATTTGCAGAAGGTCTATTTGGTGGCTTCAGCTCCTGAAATGCTGGGCTTGAACTTAGGAACGGCTAATAGAGCAGTGGGCAAATTGGATGAGGAGGAGGATCTCAGTGAGGCTGCTGCTGGTATGTTGCCACATTGTTTTGATTTTATTGAGCAATGCTAACCATTTTACAGGTCTAAGTGTTACCGAAGGCACTCCAATTGCCAGTTTAGCTACCCATCTCAATAACCCCGCCATGCACAAACGCGCACCTGTTAGCCAAGCTATCGCCGATATTAGAATAGCTGTTGAGGACTATTTCTGTGAATATCTAAAGGCTCGCCGTTTCAAGAAATTTCATCCTCCAAGTTTGATTGGTGCAGCCTCGGAAGGTGGTGCCAACGTTTTCAGATTACCATATTTCGACAAAGAAGCCTTCCTCGCTCAATCCCCTCAATTCTATAAGCAATTCGAAATTGCTGGAGGTCGCAAGAGAGTCTACTGTGTTGGGCCTGTTTTCCGTGCTGAAAACTCCAACACTCCAAGACATATGACCGAGGTAAGTTGGTATCCTAAATTAGGAGTTGTTTGTTCGATTCATTGATTGTATCTAGTTTATCGGTCTCGATCTGGAAATGGAAATTGATGACCATTATCACGAAGTCATGCACATGTTGGAAGGAGTCCTTCTCTACATTTTCCGCAACCTCTCCGAAAATTACCGAGAAGAAATTGAGCTCATCCGTTCCATCTACCCATCCGAAGAGTTTCTCCTTCCCGAAGCTGGCAAAGAAGTCCGACTTACTTTTGCCGAAGGTCAAAAACTTCTCCGTGAAGAAGGTCCTGCCGAATTTGCAAACGTTACTGATACTGAGGATATGAGCACACCTCAAGAGAAGGCCCTCGGTGCTCTCGTCCGCAAGAAGTTCAACACCGATTTCTACGTCCTCGATAAATTCCCCGTCGATGCAAGACCTTTCTACGCTATGCCTGATCCGGAAAACCCCGCTGTCACAAACGCATACGATTTCATGATGAGAGGACAGGAAATCCTGAGTGGTGGACAACGTCTGCATTTGCCAGATGAGTTGGAGACTGTTATCAGAAGCAAGGGATTGGACCCTAAGCAACCAGGTATCAAGGAGTACGTGGATGTGTTTAGAAGTGTAGGTGTGCCGCCACATGGAGGTGGAGGTATTGGATTGGATAGAGTGGTGGCCTGGTACCTGAACTTACCGAGTGTGCATTTGGTGTGCGACTACCCTAGGACGCCGAAGAGGTTGAGTCCTTAGTTGTCTTGTTTTCGCATGATGTGAACTGCTTCTGCTTAGGGTTGATATAGATCAGATGAAATGAGATGAAGTGAAGATTATAGGCGAAATAAAAAAAAGTGATTATTCAAGTTCATATGATATGAAGTGCGCATGTATTTCATCAAGTGGATTGTTATTGTGAGCTTATCATTGCTTTTCCTCTGAGACGATGCTTCTTCATTTGGCACATATTGGGTAAATGAATGAATGGGTGGATGGCTCAAGTGAGCAAGCATACATATGCCTCCGTTGAATTTACACGAAGTCTTGCTCTGAAGGCTGTTCGCACCAGGAAATATCATATTCGACTTGGTCATCTCGACTCATCTCATCAGTCATCTAGTCTTAAGTTGCACGCTCGTGACTTGATGTGATGTTGTGATTGTGAGCGAGAGTACTGTATTTGACTTCCTTAGTTGGAGCCAAAAATAACAATTAGACTTTCTTAGCAGCAGTGGTGCACTCACTCAACAGGGCCAGTATAGTATACTAGTGACACTACACAACGTTAGAATGACACACAAAAGCAACACACAAAGTATTCATACTACTCGTATAATCCAACACACGCATTTTACATAAACCAGCATACTTTGAATAATCCAAAAAAAAGAATTATTATTATCCAACCATATTTCTCCCATATCAACACCCACAACACCCCAACCCCAGCTACCTCTTCCCTAAATCGCAAAACATGGCGTCGTCGTTGGATCCACTCATACATAACATCAACATCGCACCCACTGGCATCTCCACACCTATCCCCATCCCCATAACCGCCACCATCGGAAACACAACCTTACAAATAAACGTCCTCATCAACCTAAGCAATTTAACGAGCTCCAAAACCATGCACAGTACGAACAGTGCGAACAGTACGGATAGCCTATTAGATACACTTGTATTCTCCGTCGTCGACGCCACAATATTCATAGGCAAGCTTATCCTAATCGGTGGCGCGAGCTTCATCGCGCTTGGTTTGGTGATTTTTGTCCTGTGCGGTATATGTGCTGGTGTACGGAATGTGTGGGAGGCGTGTGTGGGGATGAAGAAGGTGGAGCATGAGGAAGGGTTGCAGGAGGAGGAAGAGGTGGGGGAAAGACCCATTGAGATGCTGGAGGAGGAGGGGCATGGGGGTTCTCGAAGAAGTGGGGGATTGGGAAGAGAGTGTTAAAGGGATGGGGATGTGGATGTGGAGATGGCGCGTTTGACGGGTGGGCAGAGGTCGAGTGGAGATGGGAATTTTTGATTTTTTTTTTTGGGGGGGGGGGGTTATTGAGAGGTCTATTTGTATTGGTGTTTGATTGGTTGATTGATTGATCTGATGGATTGATTGACGGGTTGATTGGGGTTGAATGGGTTGATAGAAGGAATGAAGCTATAATGAGGAAAAGGGACGTTGTTTGTTTGGTTTGTTTTGGGAATGATTCCTTATGAATGTTCTGTATTTTGTTGTTAACAGATTGATTGAAATGGAGTTCGAGATTTGGTTACATAGAATGGTATGTTAAGTGATAACGGAAGGGAGGGGATCACCAGTTGACGCTTAGAGATGGAGCCCAATTATCATACTTTTTATTGCTCGAAGGAAAAGAAAATACCCTGTGATATTCAAATACGCTTGATAGAAGAAATTCAAGGTCCTTCTTCATCCCAAAAATTCCTCATCGATATACGAGATTTCCTGTGGGTCCTGTCAGAGGCTGAAAAGATTTTGCGCTTCTTCTTTAATATATGTCTTGATATTTCTTCCGTTTCTTTTCGAAGTTTTCGCTTTCTGGGTGTGTGCTTGGCTTTTGTCAAGTGGAATGAGTTTGAAGGGTTGATCTCGGAAACTATAGCTTTCGAAATCCTAATTGCCCGCCGGCCGGCTAAAACGGGGCCTCCCTTCTACATCACTCTCCATTCCCCTCCAAAAAAGAAATCAAGGAAAAAAACAGCAAAATACTATTACAGCCCTCAACGGCCCCAGGTCCCCAACAGAAAAAATCCCACCAGATCCAATAGAGACTTTTTTTTTGAGAAAGAAAGACTTGAATTGCGAAGTAAGTCCCATTCTCTAAAACCTAGGTATTTATTGGGGTCTATGGTTACCCCATAAGATGAGAGATAGGAAAGGCCACGTCGGTGCTCTAGTAAAATCGAGACAATAAATGCACAGTAAGAGGATTCGATATACAATATTGCTTTCTCCTCCCAAGGGCACATCCATGGATGTATACAATTAACAAGTCAAGTGGAGATTAATCACTCACCAAAGTAAAGAAAGTACTTACAACAAGCTCCAGCATTGAATGAAGAGATGTCCCAGACGGATATCGCCTTAAAAAATGCTTTTAAAAGAATAGTATGCTTTTTTACGGCAAACTAGGTAAATGTTTGCCAGTGGTTGATTGGTGATGAGTTTATTTGGGTTTATACTTAGGTGAATTAATTGTGAGGAGGTGCGGTTTTGGGATTAGACGGAGGGAGTTTATGTAGTTTTTGTATTGAGGTTGAGGTTGGTTATAGGGTTTCATTTGTGTGTGTATAATTTTACTACCTCGGATTATTCGAGGGAATGGCGAGGTAGTTTAGGTGGTTTTTTGGATTAGTCTTTTTCGCCAGCTACTAGTAGATAGGTACCTAGGCAGTTAGGAAGGAACAAAGACGCAGTTTTAACTGTGGTTTTATAACTTTTTAGTATTGGCAATTCCTTCCCTTTTGATAAATTTCATGGGCTGTCGAGTTTCTCTCCCAGATAAGCTGGAGAATTTTCTGTGTGGTTTTGATGTGGTTTCTTGGTACTGTAGGGAAAGATACGGAACAAAATTTCAATACAGCAGGAAGGGAATTCAAATGTAACAAGCGTATTATTCAAACCAAGTAGAGCTAGCTTGGAATGTGATACATTCAAATAACACACATAGTTTGGAGGAGGATTAAAATCTTATCCAACAGAATTAGTACACTTCTTCCTCCTTTTTGGAATAAGTGCATGTAGAGTCCAGCTTTTCCTGCTCTTCTTGCTGGGCGTGCCTCCAAGTGTTTCATCTGATAATACGCCGGCTGCGCTCTCGCGGTTTTGATAAGGGTTTTTGCAACAGCAGGTTTGGCTGCGGGCGACTGGGAGAAAGGTTAGTGATTGCTTTTTGATGTTTGGTGTATGTGTGGTGAGGTTGGGGATTTAGGAAGTGGGGGGAATAGGAAGAGATGATGGAAGATCGTCATTTGCGAACAGCAAGGAAGTCCAAAAAAAACCCCCAAAAAGCAGATGAAGAAAAGGATATACTCACCCTTTCGTCTGACACAGCATATTATCCTCCTCCTAATCGAAACACCACAACTTTTTGGATGTTTCCTCTCGCCAAGTTCTTCCACATGTACTACTTGAGTTTCCGCCGTAAGTATTCTCTCCCCCAGTTTCTCCATTTGCACCATCTCAGTCTCCGTTGTAGATCTCCTCTCCTCAAGTTCTTCCTCATTCTTATCCGAATCCGAATCCGACAGATGAATTTCCACTACCTCAGGAGGAATATCATCATATATAATAGTTTCCATCTCGTGGTTGAAAGGCAGATCAAGAGATATTTCATCAAGAGCATCAAGAGATAGTCTATCATGCGCCGGCTGTGAAGAGTACTGAATATGTTGCTGCCTGAAGAACGGCTCGACTGGTCCCGATAGCAAGTATGTCACACTGTTGGGCAACCAGGCCGGCCCGTGGGGAGTGATATCCAAATGTAAGCATTGGGTTTGGGTTAATGCCATTTTGGCTGAGGAGGCGAAGAAATGAGTATGATGTGATGTGATGTGATGAATTGAGTGTTTTGATATGAATCGAATGGATTTGTTGCGAGGAGTGAATTGATTGATTGATTGGGGGAGATGGACAAGAATAAAAGGAACTGAGAGAAATGTTTTTCAATGATAAAATTATATTGTGTGCTCTTCCATGACGAGTCTAGTAGAGGTATAAATGCGTAGTGGTGGTATCAAAATTAGCTGCCGTGTATAGTGTATGGTAGTTTAGCTTTTGAGGTTGATAAATTTGATATTTGGGGATGATGTGATTCTAAACTTCAGTTAGTCTAGGGTTTGGATACGGCTACTTTGGTTAGTATGCAGTGAAGGAACACACCTTGGGGGAAAGAATAAATTATAATTTTACTCATTGGAGATTATAATCAATATGAGGAAGGTAGGCGTGGAATAGGTTTTGTGTAATGTAGTAAAGAGTTAATAGATCCTCAAATATTTATCGTCTCTTCTCCAAGTGGTCTGTGTAACCTTATTACGGCGACTAGTACGGTAACTAGGTAGTACAGCTACTATTACCTCACACATTATTACTATACTGTATTTTAAAGTTTATGCAGAATTTTATTGTGAGGATAGAAAAAGGGAAGGAAAGCCTTCGGATGTCTAAGGGTAAGGAAAGGATGGGCTGGTAGAGGATGAGCACCTGCTTTCCTTGACTGTTTGTACTGGGGGAAACTAGAGATTTCGTCGGGTGTGCGTGGGGGGATTTACTAAGTATAAATTGAACGTTATAGGGAAAAACGCCGCAGGTGCGGGTTAGGGCAGTTGAGGGAGAGTTTAAGCTATTGTTATTAGTTGTACTATCTTATTCAAATCGGCCCTTATCCATTATTTATCGCGATAATTCAATAACCAGTAGCCACTCAAATGAATCACCAGTTAGGGTTTGTAGAGAACTAGAACATCGAAGAACCAAAACCATTACGACATGAAATCAATACCAGAATATGGCATGTCCATTATTTTCTACAATTTATATGTGGTGTGGATAATTTCTAGTCGGATATGTCTCGCTAATGAATATAGTGGGGAAAGGGGAGAGGATTACTAGCATTGGGCTTGAGTGCTTATTTTTGGAGAATTGTTTAGCTAGCTAGTAAGTACCGCGTGGTGGATATTCCGATATGTAATTCGAGAATATTCCATCGTTTTTCTGCTTTGCAACTAGAAACTTATATTTCCTGAAAGTAATTTGTTGTTAGGACCACCAGTGGTTGCAATAAAAACTTCACCACTCTCAAAGTCTCAAATCAACTTAATAAATCAAATTTCTAAAATAGAACCTTTTATATTTGAGAATTTGATTGTTCAAATCTCACTTAGTAATTATATCAATAATATTTTTAATTATTGAATGAAAGTTGGACATTGAGATGTTGGATTTTGAAGGTGCTGGTTAATGAATTAATGCACCCACTGTTGGGCTGGTAGGAAATTAGGGCAAAGTTGGTGAAGCTTCACAATTACCATATCCGGAATGCTAATATAGTAAACTCTGTCTAGTCATTCCTATAGCTAAACAATAGTATTGTATACACGGTCTTCTTCTACTTTCTGTATATACTAACTATATCTGTATCGCTCGAAGGAAGGCGCTCGAAGTTCGATTGTAGTGCAAGTAAGAAATTTGAGCTTCGTGGAATATTGAAATAGATTTAATGAGCTTGTATTCTTAATTCTAATGATTCTAAAGCTTCAGTATGCCTCCATATGTGTTCTACTCGTCTATACACCTTTCTAGCCCTAGACTTTAGGCCCTAATATGCCTTAGCTCTGAGGAAGCAATATGTGCAACATGGAAATACTGCCCAAGACAGGTGATAATGAGGCATGAATCAATAGAATTCGGGTTTCTGCTACCATGTGATGGTAGCCATGGAGATATTGTGAAGATCTGGAGGGTTTAAGTGCCGGGCTAGGGGCAGTGTGCAACATGAACTGAAGTTGATATTGTAAAAATTACTCACACTATATTTAAATCAAGCTCGATGCAAAAATGCGCCATACGGTCAAAGTTAACGTGCACGGGGAAAAGAAAGGATATTTTGGATGTGTGACGGTTCTCGAGGTAGTAGCAGTTGAAGAGAAATTGAAAGTTGATGAATAATGTGGGCATGATTGGATAGCGTATGCTACCAGATTATCACATATTGGGCATCATTTTGAGACAAATAATGACTGCTTTTCGCTAATACTTCCTATTGAGAAGAGGGCAAGAAACTTGACCCATAATGCTTGGTACTATTCCCATACGTAGTCGCAATTTTAGACTCTTTTCCTATAACATCACCAATGACTAGTTGGCTAGTCTACTTGTGATGCGACCCAGCTCGCCGAAGTGATGACTTTTAATGTCTCGTCGTCAATTTCTCGAACTCCTCCAGTACCTTCCTCAAAAAGTTCTTTTATCCCCCGATACCGTTCATCAATAATTTCACCATCCAAATCACAAGGAAACTGAAAACCTTTGAATAGAAGACAGCTGTGTAGTGTTGATACTTGAGGTTTCTGGGGTCTGGTCATGTAATAGGGCGACTTGGACAAACATGCATGCCCCTCAGGCGATTTCGGCTTCAGCAAACAGAACTCATCCCTCCTACCCTCCGCTCGATCATCAAAATCCACCAATATCGCTGTGGAAATTACAACGTTCCTCCAGAAGGTTTTTGTAATTTCCGGACTCAAGTTTTGAAATGGTAGTTTATTAACTGCCCGAGCCAAGCCGATCAGGTTGGCAAGACCACGGAGGTTCTTCTTGTTGAAAGTTCCCAATTGGGAAAGATGATTCGCAGCAGAACCCTCGAATTTGTCATCAATAGCCAAAAGTTTGAACTTTCTCCGCAGATAATTCCGGCCATTTGCCCAGCTGCACCTCTGCGGTCTTTGATTTGTATTGAAGACAAGTACATGGTCCTCGTAAGAAGGAACCAACGTGCACTGCTTTAATCTAGGGAAGAATTTTTGAATATTGCGGAGCAGCAGTTTGGGTTTCGAATATTGAAGCGCAGAGGCGATTTGATCAGTATTCATCCGTTCTGTTTTTTCAGACCAAAGAATAGCAAATGCTGCTTTGCGTACTGAGAATCGGATGTCCAGGTT
Organism: Lanzia echinophila; assembly: GCA_000812885.1. NCBI lineage: Eukaryota > Fungi > Ascomycota > Leotiomycetes > Helotiales > Rutstroemiaceae > Lanzia > Lanzia echinophila. The sequence goes on from JWJA01000982.1 coordinate 8,759, forward strand.
GACTGATGCCATCATACGCACCTCAAACATTATAACTATCCAATCCACTATTAGAGTATCTCGTTTAGCGTCAATATAGCCAATGGTATTCAGATTGACTTTGACCTTGGATAATATACCCTTGACTCCTTCATACATAGTAGTTTCTTGAAAAGATGAGCCCACATCACGTCCGCCGAGGCTGAGGCCAGACGTATAGTTCTCGAAGAAAAAGCTCCTCGACTCCTGACAGGCACGCACGAGCCCGGTGAAAAGATGCTCAGGACTCTGCAAAGAGACATTGATTATACGTTCGATCTCCTGCAAGGCGCTTCCCACGCTCGGGGTTATCGTCGAACGAGATCTTACCCCAAGTTTGACTAGTCTCGGCGCTGGTAAAGCATGTTTCCATATATGGCGGCGCAGCTCGGGCGGTAAGCGCAGAAACGGCGTGAAACTGCTAAAAGTATTTGATTCTGATAGGGGCCATTCAACTTCTTTGTACCCGTGGGAGCTGAATTCATTTTTGGCTCTGGGAGATCCAAACCAGTAATATTTATAAAGCGTCTCGTCCTGGGGTGTTGGGAAAGTGCCGATGATATCCCAATGATCTGCGCACAACAGGTTAGAACAGTACTATTTTGTTGATAAAGGAGACTCTACTACTACAAACCTTCATCATAAACTAACTTTTGATCCTCATCAGGATCTGTATAAGATGGAGGAGGTTGTGTGGCACTGCTGGATAGAGTATCGAGGTGTCTGTGGGGACCACGCGTCTGGCATCCCTTAAACTTGCAGTCCATATCTTGTGCGACGATCAATAACTCTTCGATTCTACTAGTTGATACTGGAATATTGATGGTGCGGTGTAAATTTCTCAGTAATATTTTGATGTCGACTACCTTTAAAAGTCAAGTCAAATTCGTGAAAGTGTGGAAAGTTAGATGTAAGGAAAGATCGATTGTGATACTTGGGCGTGGAGACGAGAGTTTAAAAACTTTGCCAAACTTTGCCTTCTTGGATGTATGTTAGAATAATAAGTATGGTAGACGTACATGTCCGGCAGGAGCAATACGGCAGGAGCCGTACGGCAGGGGCAGTAAGGTTATTTGGCAAGTGAACCCTTACCTTAATTTACTACCAAGTGTATGTTAGTGATTGATTCAACGGTTATAACACCAACTAGCACACACCTCATTGAACCCTACATCAAATACCACATGTGCTAGATTGGGCTCGAAATCTTCACTTTTGACTTCCTCAATGATTGCCTGCCACTTGGACATTTTAAATCTTAAATCTGAAGTTGAATGGGTAAATGTTTAAAAAGTTATTAGACATTGAAAATTGTGATATGGTGAAATTTTTATTGCACCCACTGGTGATATGCAATAAAAGTACGTGATATATTAACATTTTAAGCTCAATCTAGCGCATGCCCCAAATAGGACTATTATATGCTCGTTAAAGCTGATTTATAAGAATGAAATACCATATGTGTTGGTTGAGATTATAACCGTTGATTCAAACACAAGAATAAAGTGATCAAGAATTCCGAAAACATCGTTGCCCCCGAAGTAAATTGAGTCATGCGATTGTCAAGCAGCTAGTTGTATATTGAGGTATCAGATCACTTACTATAGTATATATGCATTTGGGGCTTCTATGATATGAGATTGCTGGTAAACTTCAACTATGTAGCCTTTGAGAGTAGAAAAACTATACATGTAGTCTAGACTCTCCGTGTTTTCCTTCCTCCAAAGGGCTTACCAGCACTGCCCAATCCTCAAGCATCTTGCATTCAGATCGTATTGTCATG
>JWJA01000996.1:0-11828 GCA_000812885.1 Lanzia echinophila
CCATCTCTCTCTTTTTCCGTCATCACTTCTCATCTCATCTCGTAAAGTACAAGTACACAACTTTACGAAGAAACCCTCCCTTATATCCATCTTCTCCAATTGTTACCATCCTTTCTTCATTCACTCCTTAATCACACCTTACTTAGGTTCCAAATATAAGCACCACCTTTAGAAAAATGAAGATTCAATGATTTTTCTAAATAATTGTTGTTGTGGTAGAGGTAGGTAGTAGGTAGAGGTGTATTAAAGGTAATTGTAATTTATTGAATATATTGTCATGTGTTATCGATTTTGGCTGTTTATAGTTCGGCGATAGTGTGATGGTGGTGATGGGAGGTGGTAGGTGCCTTTTTATTTTCCCTCTTCTGGAGTTCTGAGGGATTCTGACGAATGAGAAGGCTGTCGCAAAATAAAAAGGGGGAAAAAAACCTTCAACCTTCTGAAAAAATTTGGTTGCAAAGAGCAAGAGCTTTTGGGGGGACGCACGATTAACATATTTAAAAGACAGCAAAGAGTGACCAGGAGTAAGTATATTAATCTAAACTCAATACAGTCTTAGTTTAACTTACAACATGGTAAGACTCCTTGTACTTTTGCTGCAACTTTCCTTAAAGTAACCAATCGTATGAAAATGTTACCCCACTAAAATCGAAGTAAGGATCAAATCAACAAGGATATGACGATTTATGCAAGGATTACTTCACAATTCGAGAAGTTTATGCATGGTTTGATGCAAATAATGTCAATAATCCTAAAATCAAAATATTATTTAACCAATTAAATCAATGAGAACAGGTAAGCTACATTGAACTTAAGATCCACATTTTTGGCCCGCATTGATACCTAGACTCTTCTCTCAACTCTTAGGCAGGTGTTGGCCCGCTAGAATCAATAGAGATAATCAGCACGTGATTAATCAATTTTTTCCTAATCTATCTTTTTGAGCAAAAAAAAAAAGTTTCTGTTGATTGTGATAGCTTCGATGTTTTTTTGACAGAAAATTTTATGAGAAGGTCAACAACCACATTCAACATTGGATTTTGAAGGTCAATTCATCAGGGATCATTGTTGAAGTTCCTTTCAATCATTTGGTTTCTTTTATATTATTTTGAATGTTCATCAATTCAATCTTCTAGTTCTTATTTCAAACAAAATATCCTACTCCGCTTCGCCATCACATTCAAGTACCCGTTCTTTTCTCTCACCGCACTGCGCAGTAAAACAAACACATATACATCATGTCAACCAAACGAAAGGCTTTGACTAAGCTCAGTCAGCCAATTGTTAAACAGAGTGCCAAATCTTTTGGACAAGGCCATTTGGACGAATCAAAGACAGTGGTCTCTGGTGGAGGAAATGCGATCAAGTTAAAAGCAAGTGGAAATGCAAAGGATAATGCTGTCGAAATTTCAAGCGACTCGGGTAGTGGAAGTGAAGATGAGGAGGAGGATGAAGAGGATGGGAGTGATGCGGAAAATGATAAGCAAGTAGGAACTACTGCAGATGTGGCAATGGAAGATGCAGACGCGGAAGCTGGAGAACCTTCATTTGGAGATCTCGTTCGAGCACATGCTTCAGAAACTATCGATGTCGCGGCCGCTTTCGAGGATCCTTCGAATCAAGCTCTTACATATCGTCAAGGCTCTCAACTACAAGCTCCATCTGGCGCATCACTTGGAACGGTTCTTACACAAGCATTGAAGACCAACGATACCTCCTTACTCGAATCATGTCTGCAAACTACGGATCTCAATACCATACGAGCTACGATTCAGCGTCTCGACTCTCCCCTCGCGGCAACATTACTGCAAAAGCTGGCTGAAAGATTACATAGAAGACCTGGCCGAGCAGGTAGTCTCATGGTGTGGGTTCAATGGTCAATGGTCACACATGGTGGATATTTGGCAACACAGAGGAGTCTGATCAAGAAGTTGGCTGAAGTAAACAGAGTTATTGACGAGCGGTCGAAAGCTTTGCAATATCTCTTATCACTAAAGGGCAAATTGGACATGCTAGAAGCGCAAATCGAATTACGGAAAAGCATGCAAAACAGACGACGAATGGACAGCGAAGACGATGAGGAAGGGGTGATATACGTCGAGGGACAAGAAAGCGATGCTGAGGGTGAAATTGTGAATGGAATTGGGGGTATCGAGGAAGTATCGGACTCAGACATCGAGGAGGATATGTTGAATGGAGTAATTGCTGAATCGGATGAGGAAGAAGAGGACAGTGATAACGACCTAATAGACGATGAGGCTGAAGATACGGATGCAGATACTGGCGATGAAGATGAGGTTAATCACGATGATATCGACGAGCAAGGAGACGATGATGAAAGCGATGATGCAGCAGTACAAGGACCTCCGCCATCCAAAATGCAGAGATTGGGTGGTATGTTTTCGAAAAGAAGATAGATCAAATCGAATGCCCTTACGGACTCGATAATGCATTTCGGGCGTTGCATGGTCTGGAGTTCTTTTGTTTTTGTCTTTAATGTTCGGACGTGGGAGGTTTGAAAAAGAGATGTATGTTTGTGCTGAATCTAGATATGTGGATGGATACTAGAGCTTTGGCTTAAGCTTGGGTATGAATGTGGTATCATATCTTACAAGGGCTTCATATAAAAATGAAAATGAAAGATTTGACAAGTTAAAGCCTTTTAAGCTTTTTTAATCTGTGAAATTTTATTTTATTTTTTATTTTTATTTTTTTCATTAACAATCTCCGGAATTCCTCCCTTCCTTACTTTCCCCATCCCCATGGTTTATGGTTTAGGGATTGTATGATCTTCCTCATCTGAGGCTATACAGAAATAGAATATAACATCACATGATCATATACCGCTGAGTGATAGTCGTGTTATGATGTGATGTGCTGTGCTGTGACGGTCTCCAGTTTTTCTTTTCGAAAGGCTTATTTTAAGAACAGAGATCCACCTATCTGTTTTTCTGAAATTTTCTTGGTGACGGATGGACGGCGACAACATAACGCATAATGTTGATGGGAATATATGTGCCGCCGGTAAATTTGTACCGGAACCCTGTGTAGGTATGATGAGTACAGATAGGTAGGGGATAAGTCGATAGGATGAATAGCATTTGCTGCTGCATCAATCATCGGATCAAATCTCATGAACATGAGATCTTCAAGGTTCTCTTCTTCATGATATATACAATATAATACTTGTTACCGTACTGTAGAAGTAATATAAAGTGTCTTGTTGCTTTTTAGATCTTTGTATCGTATATATTTTGGGAAGGGCTTGTTTTGGCTTTGGTCTTGTAATGGGCGCAGTAAAAATGGATAGACAGACGAATGCTGGCATATTAATGGTCTGGCCAGAAAAAATACCCAGAAATTATGATGCAATACCTAGTAGTGCCCAGGGAGAACCTAGATGACAATGGACATAGATTACTTTTTCTTTCAAAGGAAAAGGGGAAGGGAAGGGAAGGGAAGCTCTAGAATTACAGTATAGATCAAATTTTACAAAAGTGTGAATACATGCATATTGAGCGCTTACACAAACAAGATGATTGATACTATTTAGATATGGTACCAAATTTTAATCCGCATACCCTCGCATATCGCATATCACAGTACTAAATCCAATTGATACAATTATTGAATTTATTTGTACGAAGAAGAAGAAGAAGAAAACATTACTTGTACATCTTGATATTATTGTAGAACCAACTTCTCCTCCATATGAAAAAAAAAAAGAAGTAAAAGATCATCCCCCACCGCACCTCCTTCAGAAAAAGGTAAACAGGGATTTCTTCCATCATCCGAAAAAATGATTACGAGGCCTTTGCGTGTTATCCATACAAGTTTAATCATTTGCTTATTCCGTATTTCCACTACTCAGATCATATGTACGAAGTACCCTTCCCTAATTAATTTGAATGAAATCTTATCCCATCTCATTCCCATCTCTCTCTTTTTCCGTCATCACTTCTCATCTCATCTCGTAAAGTACAAGTACACAACTTTACGAAGAAACCCTCCCTTATATCCATCTTCTCCAATTGTTACCATCCTTTCTTCATTCACTCCTTAATCACACCTTACTTAGGTTCCAAATATAAGGCTGTCCTATCAAGTCTGACAACTTTTCAATCAGCTTTCTTGGGGATTCTTGGCGTACCGCATCGCAACTTCACGTACTGGTATCTACTGGACGCCTCAAGCTTGGCAATCAAACCCCAGAACATCCACTCCAACAATCAATACAAGGCTGGAACATAAATCTACTTTGTACAGTACAGCCTTGAATTTTGTTTCTACCACCACATTCATTTTATATTTTTGTTGTTGTTGAATAGTTAAGGGAAACATAAGGGAAAGATGCGTGCCTTTACACGGCTGGGGACTTCCGTGTTTGCGACTGTGTTATCGTTAATGACGATCATAGCCTTGCTACCGAAATCTAGAGTCTCGGAACATTTGAAGAAGATTCAGATAGGAGGCACAAGTTTAAATGATGTGACGGATAAAGTATGGCAATGGACAGGGACGGATGAGATTATAATAGAAGAGGGAAAGTCGGGTTTGAGATTGGTGGTTTTCGGAGATTCGTGGGTTGATGATAGGATAGAGGAGTATGGGGAGGGGAAGGGGAAAAGTTGGACAGAAGTTCTTTGTGAAGAAGTATGGCCGCCTGGTTTACCTACTTTGGCGAAAGGAATGCATGCTAACTATTTTGTCTAGCTTCAATGCATTTCGCATGTTAATATGGCTACTTCACAACCAAGCAATTCGTACCCTTCATCGCCCCCTACTGGAGCCTTGGCGTCAAACGAGATATACCTTTTATCGGTTGCCACAAATGCAAGTGCTACAGAGTCCGAACCTCAAATAGCAGATGGAATGCTTCCAGATTTCAAAACTCAAATTCAATCGTTCATTTCTCTTCCTCCATCTAAAAAGAGATTTACGGACACCATTTTTGTCCTCTCCTTCGGAACATGGGATGTGTGGCATCTCGCCAGTCTAGAGCTTACGAAGGCCCAAGAAGCCGTGCTTGCCACCGTGGAGGATATGTTTTACCAACTCGACAATCTATACGCTCATTACAGAGAAACATTGAAAACTGCTGATGTGCCAAACCCGGCAAATGCAACTGAGCAAGCGTCACGCCCACAATTCCGCGTCGTCATCCCCAAACTCTTCGATCCTACACTTCTTCCAGGATGGATGTCCCAAAGGCCTGTACCATTGAGACCTGATTCGTTAGCGGAAAATCAAAAGAATGCCGTACATCTCCTTAATATGTGGGACAATGCGGTAGAGAACAAATTCCGACCATGGTTTGCTACTACCCCCGAAATTACTTCCACTGAGCTATGGACCGACAATCCCCAATCCGAAGCTGCGCCAGCCACCGATGCAATCACTGACCTAACCTCGGACATCAATCCCGAAAAATTTGACCAAGGCCTCGGGAATTCTAATACTAATGCAAAGAATAAGAAGCGCGAAGGAGAAGACTCGCCGCCCTATGCTGTTCCCGGCACGGAGCCTTCAAATTCAACCCCCTCCGCAGAAGACACGGCACTTCTTCCCCCTCAAAAAGACGTCTTCTACTACGACCTCCAAAAATTCCTCGTCGAAATCATCTTGGAACACCATCTCGAAGACGAGGGCATAACGGATGCGTCGGGACTTGGAACGCATGAAAGCGAATTTGTTAGCGTATACGATGCTTGTTTGAGAGAAGCGGAAGAGGAATCCGCGGAGAAGGAGCGGAACGTCTTGGTGAGCAAGACGGTGAAGTTTCAGAAAGAGAGGCGTGTAGATGGGAGAACTGATATCAATGGGTTCATTGTGTGCGATCAACCCGATGAATATCTTTTCTGGGATGATTTTAGTATTGGGGCGAAGGCAAAAGTAAAGATTGGGCAAGAAATTGCAAAGATGGTCAAGGAGCAGAAAACGTTGAGGACGAGTTGGAATGGAGGGAAAGTACCAGGAACCTAGAGGGCGTGTACTTCAACGGGCGGATCGGATCTTTGATGTATAAATGCATTAACGGAGTTGGAAGGCACGGAACGAAATGAGGGGAAATGCAACGCGAACTCGCTCGCACGCGCAACATACAAAATATACGGTATTCTGGGTTGGGATAAACTCGCGGGATACATTCGTACACCAAGATGATTTACAGTTATCCTGGCTGGATATGGCATTTATGGGACTGGGAGTTTCGAAATTTTTTTTTTTGAAAAATACATACTAGTAGTATGTGTGCAGCATAGCATAGGTCAGCGCAGCATATTATGGCATATATTAGGCGTTCTTGGGACTTTGAACTTGGAATTTGGACTGAGCTAGGGTGGCTTGGGGTGGATGGCGTGGGAATTCCGAATTGTTCATAGTATAGATACCAGTGCTTGGTTGGGGTATGAGGTATATATGTATATAGTTGGGGCGATGATAGTGTGATAGATTATAAATATCTTTGACACGTTACTCTTCGGATTTTTTTCTGCTTGCCGCTATTGAGTGTTTTATGAGATTTGAGTATGGTTAAACTGGCGGAAAAGGGGTTGAATGCACGGTTGGCGATGTCGGGCTAGTATAGTGTGAGAGGGTATGAGTGTGGTTTGAGAGCGGCGGAATGTTCGGAATTGAGGCTTCATTTAGGGAGAGGTACAAGAGAAATATAGCACTCTCGTCTCGTAATTTCAGTCAGGAGTTGGGAATTTACAGTGTCTAATTGATAAATCAAGAGTACTCCTTTGATAAGCTTCAGCCCAAACTTCAGCACAAACCTTCAATGTGTAACCTTTGATAGCCCAATCTCATCTGTAGACATCGGATATGAAGGAATGATGGGTCCAAAGCCGACAAGATGATCTTATTTGCAAAAGGTATTATAACCAATCACAGCACCTCTATAGTAGCTGTAGGATTCCAAATCATATTTAAGAACTTGTTTCTTCCACACTGAATTGATCTTCAAGTTGGCTTAGCTGAGATTATAGTAAAGCTACTAGCGAGGTCTAGATCTAGATACAAAGAAGCTGTTACCCATCCATCTTCTTGTCTTTTAGGGTCACCAAATGTTGGTTTTCATGTTGATGGTTGTTGTATATTAAAAGGACCAATATTAAAGACTCCATCTACCTGGATGATCATCATTTATCACCTCTCTTTGACCCCCTACTCCATGTTTCACTCAAAACATCAAGGTTCCCCAACATTAAGGTTCCCCAACACCTTGACTCGGAGATAACTTCTTCCCTTCCGAAAGCCCTTACAAGAAGCTCACGTGCCTTCAAAACGTCATTTCTAATTTCTAAGGTTGGTAAATCCTTGTATTTTCTAAAACAGTGGCCAGAATCATCAGTATCTAAGCAAGATATTATCATAAATTCATTTATTTATGAGTATTTTGGCATACTTCTTAACATAATTGAAAGCTGTCTTTTGCTTGAGATTTTTCGATTTTACCCCTCTATTCAAACAATTCTATTTTCTTTCTACAATTTGGCTTCCCATTGTGCTGTGACAGCTCATTCGTTTATATTGAAAGGTGTTGTTGATGCATTTAAGTTGGTCTTCGCCATCTGCCCAACTCTCTGGCCAGCAGAGCAAGAACGACTTTCGAAATTAATAAATTTGCTTTAGAGGCATTTAATATCAGAAGATATGACGGAAACCAATGAACCACCGATGTAAGTAAAACTTAATTCACCCTTTCGTCGCAGCAATCTTGTGCGACATAGTCGTAATTTAAAACGATATGATTTTGTGGAAGTAACGACTCATCACTAACATTCATTCTTCCTAGCCATAAACGGAGTAAATCATCTGCACTATCTCTCCTTCGAAGCAAAAAGGAAGGCAAAGACGACGATAGTAGTAGTGAAAATGCAAGTTTGACTGCTTCAGCAACAACAGCACAATCACCGGTGACCACCAGTATACCCCACCAATACACGCGTGGTCATTCTACCCAGAAGTCGACAGCATCTGCTAGGCTCAGGAATACAACCTCCAATGCCCATCTATCACAATCTGCCAGAAATTCAATAGTGGGCAACACGATGTCGATCGAACAAACCGTACGCAAGTTCAAAATATTCGAGGCTTTGAAGAACGGGGATACAGCAGCAATATCCAGAGCTATCCGCGCCACTGATGGAGCTCGCAACAGTATTTCTAGTATATCCACTATATCCACCAGTCTCGAAGACACGACAATCTTGCACTTGGCCGTTCAATGTGCCGAACAACAAGTGATCGAATATGTCTTGTCAGATGGTGCTGGCACAATAGACATCAATGCTCGGGATCGCGATGGAAACACTGCTCTGCATCTTGCTGCAAGTTTAGGCCGTGGGCCTATCGTACGTTTGCTCCTAGAACAACCTGATATCAATGACTCGGTCTCAAATTACACCGGCCGCTTGCCTCTCGACATCGCACGAACCCCCGATATATTTCAGCAGCTTCAACTTTCTCGATCTATATTCGTGGATAGTAAAATCAAACAAATTCAAGAACTGGTTGTGCAAGGAGACTACAACACCCTTGGCGAGGTTCTTGAAGAATCGAGAGTAAAGACAGTCTTGGATATCAATGGAGGAGAGTTTTCTTCGGACCCAATTACCATTCAGTCAGGCGGTACTCTATTGCATGAGGCCGCCCGGAAGAGAAATACCCAACTTATTCAAGTGCTTCTCCTACATGGAGCGGATCCATTTCGCCGAGACCGTAAAGGCAAATTACCACAAGATGTTACAAAGGACGATACCACCAGGGCAATGCTAAAGAAATCACCTGCTGCGGTTGCTGCTCAGCGTGGGATTCAAGAGAAAGCTGTTCTAGGTAACGCGTCACAGCAAGGGGCGTCCAATGCTAACCCATCGGATGCACTTGCTGGCAAAGAAGGCCGAGAAATGAAAGGTTATTTGAAAAAATGGACAAATTATCGTAAAGGATATCAACTACGTTGGTTTGTTTTGGAAGATGGTGTTATGAGCTACTACAAACACCAGGACGATGCAGGATCTGCTTGTCGTGGGGCAATCAACATGCGCATCGCAAAGCTCAATATGGATGCTGCTGAAAAGACCAAATTTGAAATTATTGGAAAATCTTCTGTTAAATACCACCTCAAAGCAAATCACGAAGTCGAAGCCAAGAGATGGTTCTGGGCGCTCAACAACTCTATACAATGGACAAAAGATCAAGCGAAGGAGGAAGAGAGGCACCGAGTTAGGAACGCAGAAATGTTACGACAAGCTAAAGAACATTCTGGTAATGACGGCAGGGAAACCCCCGCCGACAATATTGGTGCAAGTTCTGAATCTATCCCATACAACGGGTCCCGGCGTGAAAGCGTTCAAGCCAATAATAGACTTATGCCCCAAGCCAGCCTTAGCAGAATCGCAAGCCATCGAGTTACGTTCACAAGCAACGCTGGAAGCGTTGGTGACGACGATGAAACGAATTACGGCTCATATGATCCAAGTTTCATGGGGGAAATGGGAAGAGTACCGAGTAATGTTGGGACTGGTCCTATTGATGGCGATGATGACGATGAATACGGCGATGGCTCGAGTGAAAACGATTCCCCTGCCAGCAAGGATGCATTTGAGATTACGGCTCAATCTGCTCGTCTACAACTTGAACTTATGGGTCAAGTCAATGCTGCTCTACAAGTAGAACAATCCAGAAATCCTCATTTGGTCGTCTCGGATCCTGTCGCAACTCAAGCGGTTTCTACCTACGATTCAGCCATTCGTAATCTTAAGGGTTTGGTTGGTGATCTTTTGAAGATTTCTAAGGATAGAGATTCGTATTGGCAACATCGTCTTGAACGGGAGGAGCACGTGAGGCGCATGTGGGAGGAAAGCATGGCCCAAGTCGCTCGTGAACAAGATGAGCTAATGGCTCGTGTTGGAGAATCGGAGGAGAAGCGAAAGATCACAAAGCGAGCTCTACGGGAAGTCACTCGAGCGGTGTCGAGACCTGCTAGTAGGGGAGAACCAGGTGTCTCGGAAGCACCTGAAGATCTTTCTCTCAATGAAGAGGATCGTGCTCCTTTGACTCACGTATCTACTCAAGGCGAATTAAGCAGGAAGAAGTCTTTTGCTCAAAGTGCAGTGTTATCTGAGACGGATTCTGATGAAGATGATGAATTCTTTGATGCTGTCGACGCTGGAGAAGTAGAGGTAGCCACGGCCCTGCCAGTGTCAACCTCGCCTACCGCAGTGGTTGAGGAGGAAGTAGTAGAAAGCCAGATCGTTAAAACAGGTGCCCTAGACATTAGTCCCTCCTTCAAAGGATATGAGCAAGGCGTCCGAACTCGACTCAAGATGGATGCCGATGATCGCCCAAAAATATCCTTATGGGTATGTATTGATGTTAATAGCCCTATTTTCAATCTACTAACTATTCATTAGGGCATTCTAAAATCCATGATTGGCAAGGATATGACCAAAATGACACTTCCCGTATCTTTCAACGAGCCTACGTCACTACTTTATAGGTGTGGTGAAGACATGGAATATGCAGATCTTCTGGATGTTGCTGCTGATCGAGCCGATTCAATTGAGCGTATGGTCTACGTCGCAGCATTCGCCGCAAGTGAGTATGCTTCGACCGTTGGTAGAATAGCCAAGCCTTTCAACCCTCTTCTCGGTGAAACCTTCGAATACGTTCGCCCGGACAAAAACTATCGTTTCTTCATTGAGCAAGTCAGTCATCACCCACCTGTTGGTGCTGCTTGGGCCGAGTCGCCGAAGTGGACGTACTATGGAGAGTCTGCTGTCAAGTCCAAATTTTATGGAAAATCTTTCGATATCAACCCTCTAGGTACATGGTTCCTCAAACTTCGCCCCACAGCTGGAGGTAAAGAAGAACTTTACACCTGGAAGAAAGTTACATCATCCGTTATTGGTATCATCACTGGTTCTCCAAGCGTCGACAACTATGGACCTATGGAAATCAAGAATTGGACCACTGGCGAAGTTTGCAAGATTGAATTCAAGCCGCGAGGTTGGAAAGCCTCGAGCGCCTATCAAATCGCTGGTAGAGTCAACGATGCAAATGGCCAAACTCGGTTCAGTCTTGGTGGTCGTTGGAACAATAAGATTTATGCTCGTTTCACCCCTGGGTACGAGGAGACTGTCGAAGAACCAAAGTCTGGCACCTCCCATCGCCGAGGCAGCGTCAATGACCCCAGCCAAGCATTCTTGGTGTGGGAAGCTAACCCGAGACCCACTGGGATTCCTTTCAATCTTACGCCTTTCGTTCTGACTTTCAACGATATCAACGACAACATTCGCCCATGGTTACCACCCACTGATTCCAGATTAAGACCTGATCAAAGGGCCATGGAAGATGGTCAGTACGATTTTGCTGCCACGGAGAAAAATCGTCTCGAAGAGAAACAACGTGCAAGACGTCGCGAGCGTGAACAGAATGGCGAGGCATTTGCCCCTCAATGGTTCGTGAAAACTAAATGTCCTATCACTGGCGAAGAATTTTGGGCATTCAATGGCAAATATTGGGATGAGCGAGAAAAGGCAAAGACTGGTGAAGCATGGAGTGGAGTCGAAGATATATTTACTGAAGTCGTAGAGAAAGAAGAGAAAGAAGAGGAAGCGAAAGAAGAAGCGAAAGAAGAAGCGAAAGAAGAAGGTAAAAAAACACATATTATTTGGATGGGAGGAGCTGCCATAATATGATGGTAAATGCAAGAAGCTTAGTAAGAGCTTCTTGAATGTTGTGGAACAGTTTATATGCAACTAGATCGTTGTACATGAATGGGAGCAAAAGAAGAGGTTTCAGTTTAAGAGTAACACTTTTTC
>JWJA01001016.1:0-10097 GCA_000812885.1 Lanzia echinophila
TCAGGTAGAGAGAGAAATTGACTACATCCAATTCACCTGCAGCATCACGAGAATCTTCACCGGTCCGACCTCAACTAAGAACCACTTCCGCTTCAGCTCGTGCAAGTACTTCGTCGACCAGATCAAGAAAGAATAGTCAAGACGTTAGCCCTTCACGTTCAACCAGTGCCAATAACCCACCATCTGCAGCCGCTATACAACGAGTATTATCGTCCCAAACAATTCCTCCTCTCAATCACACTGCATCGGATCCTTTAATTAGAGCACCAATACCTCAAAAGCCGCTAGTAACCAGTGAAGTCAGAGACGGTCCACGTTGGCCCGTATCCCCACGACTACGATCGCCGCCACCTCAAAGACAATCGAGTATATTATCACCACGCAAAGCTGATCAGGATCTGCCGGCGATCAATGTTCAAAAAACCAATCCTTCCGTGGACCAACAAACGGAACCCAAATCTGCGGCCGACAGTGAAACAGAAGAGACGTTGTTAACACCAGGAATGCGAACACCTGCGAGGGGTGTTAGTGGAGGTAGTTCTACATTAGAAACTGTTCAGGAGATCAGCCAACCCAACACCCCAGGTCTCGGACTCGATGGCGCAATCGATAGATATCATATTGGAACTCCAGGAGACGCTGTTGATGGTTCGTCACAAGAAACAATCAAAACCCGGCCCAGCATCGTAACAAATGAGAGTGGAAGTGATAGTGGTGGGAAGGGCGAGATTAGAATGAAGAATACTACGCCTACGACAAGCAGGCCCATGGGTCCTCCCAAATCCTTCAGTGCAGCTACGTCGGCAGGGCGGGGAAAACCATCTGGCGAAGGTTCAGCGAGGAACATGACTGTGGAGACTGAGACAGTCACCTCTATTCCCCAAGTTGCTATCGGCACTGGTGTCGGCGGATTGGGAAATCCGGGGAGCTTGCGAGCGAAGCAAAGTACGGAGACGATACGGCCTAGGAAAGAAAAGAAGAAGGCGCGGAAGGCTCCGTCTGTGAGCGGAACGGGTGAGCAATCTAATTCAAGACCCAGACATCATCATCATAATTCAGAGGGGTATTCCGCTTGGTCTCCAGTTAAGGCGCGTGGACAAGGATTCTCGCCGCCTAATGGAAGCAGTGACTCTACGAGTCCCGAGCGGCCAGTATCTCAACTATCATTGCGACGACCCAGTTTGAATCTTTACAGTGTAAGTGTTATGCTAACCAGACACCCCATAGCTTCTTCGAAAGCAGATATCTTCGAAGCCAAAGTAGCGAGCGCGGTCGACGAAGCGAATTCCTCCGACTCGGAAGAAACCTTTGTGTACGAATCGAACCCCCCAGAAGCCGAGAGGCCCCGCCGATTCCACTCACGAACTCCAAGTGCCACATCCATGGCTAGTCAGATAGATGCGAGAAACGGCATTCGCTCGATGATCGATGGCGGGCACAGTGTCGCAAAGATGAAAAGTATGAAATTTGCGAACTCTTATAACAGTGCATGTCCGGAAATGGCGGTGGACGACGACGGTAAAGGCACTGCTCGAAGCAGTATGGGCACCGGAAGAGGGAGCGCACACTATCACCACCTTGCCCGATGGGATCGAAACCGAGGTAATGGCCACCCATCTCTTTTTGACAATGAGTCGCCATTTCCCAATGCTACCAAGCCTAAATTCTCAAATGCTAGCCGTCACTCATCAAGACCTACAAGTCCGAGGGTGTCAAATTCAAGACTGCCTGGCAATGGGATCGGCAAAAGAAGCTCACCAATCGGTTCTGGTTATGATCTCGACGATGCAGCAGATGACGAAAGAACTCCGCTCATCCCATCATCTGTACGTTCAGCTCGATCGAGTCGCATACGTCGTGGGGGTACATCATCCTTACGTCAATCGGGGCACCAAAGACACGAACGTTCTCTTCTAAGTCGATTTGCCGGATGCCTCGTGCTTACTTTCATGGTCGTCTTGGTCATATCCGGCGCAATCGGATTCATGTTTGCTACAACTCAACCCCTGTCGAATGTAAAGGTATTGGCATTGAAAAATATTCTTGCGAGCGAGCAGGATGTTATACTCGATTTACAGGTTATGGCACAGAATCCGAATTTGGTTGCTGTTACCGTTGAGTCTATGGATATTGTCGTTTTTGCAAAATCAAAGTACGCTGGAACGGACTCTGAATGGTGGGCGCACCCTCCGAGGAAGCTACGGACTCCGAAGAAGCTACGAACTCGCGGAATCAAGAATCGACGAGATGATCCTATTGATGATCCGCCGGTTGACAATGATCCCAACACCAATCCAAACCTGGAGATCGGACACGTTTACGACTTTGAAAGCCCTCTGATATTCGAAGGCTCACCGTTTCAACATGCACCATCTATATCATTGGGAGAAATGCGGATTCTTAAGCCTGGGAATCAAACCGACCCGCGTGGCTCTGAACGATGGGGACGAGTCCTCCAACACGAATTTGAACTTATTGTGCGTGGGACATTACGGTATACACTTCCACTAAGCTCGAAGGCAAGAAGTATTGGAATAGAGGGTCGAGCCACGGTGAAACCAAATGCGGCTGATCAGGACCCCGACAATGTGCATATAATCGACGGGTTACGTCACGCATCCAATTAGAGATGGAAAAATTATTTTACATTACAGCATTGTGGTCATTCGACCACCACCACTCACTTTTTTTTTTCTTTTATCATCTTTTGCTTACAAGTTCTGTAAATTGAGCGGCAACATCACAGTCATATCACAAAAGATCAAGCGAGGGCGCTTTTCATCGGAGCTTTTATGGCAGGCAGGCAAAGGCGAATTTCAGTTTCGCATTACAACACACAGGATGGCTTTTTCTTTTATCTTTTTTTCTTCTTTTGGATTACACAAAACAGAACAAGTGGACTTATAACGCAAAAGGGGTTTGAGATTATGATCTTTCAATGTACTCAACTTGCGAATACTAATCAACGAATCTTCTTTGTTGGTTTCCTCTCCTGTTCATCATAGGAGTAGGAAAGTTACCTGCTTTTTTTTCACGAATTTTTGTCATTGCCTTTTCTTTCTTCAGTCATGGGGAATGGGACAAGGTTGGGGATCTGGGGCGGTTGTTCGCATCTTCTTTTCGGATTGGGCGGAGAAAAGATATCACACATATAGAAGGGATTGGGTCTTTTCTTGCAGAAGAAAAATTAAACTATTTTCTCTAGTTTTTATGTTTTTATGTTCTCGAATCTTCTTAGCCTTCAATGGTTGAGGAGATCCTTTACGGCCTTTATGATTGTGGATGATTGGAATTCTGGGCGCGAGGAAGGAGGGTCAGGGATGGTTGAATGCGAATGGAGTGGAAATGAATTCAGAAGGCTTTGTAAATTATGATGATTGACGGCCTAAACAAAGAGGAGATGAATAGATGGGAGGAGATATCAAGGTTGGGGGAGAGGGAGAATGGAAGAGAAGTTGGTGGAAAAGAGAAAATAAATTGTACAAATGCAGTAGGAAGCTCTTAACGATAGTTGAGAGCTGATACAGATGAGCAAGAGCAATCTACTACTGTGCCCAAAACTGATTCGAATGATCGAGATGAATGAAAATTGTGATGCTTATTATGGGAAGAACAATCCGGTAAGGTGGGGACGCTGGTTTCATTTGTGGTCTGCCATGTTTTGTGCTTTCGGTTCTTTTCAATATACCTACGATTCTACTACTAGAACCTTCAATCCCAATCTGTTGGTATTCGATCATGGAGAAGTATATCCTTGGGAAGGATCTCCATGGTGAGGGGTCGAATTCAAACGGAATGAAACCGGGAATTGTTGCAGCCTATTCCAGAACCTCATATGGCAAACGTGGATTATCCAAGAACAACCCAGGGAAGTTCATGGCTGAGAAGGTCTATATAGATTAGAAAGACTTTTATTCATTTTGTACCGTATCGACGAATGCAACTACACAATTCTTCAACGAGAAAGTATACCAATGCTACGAGAACATTCGGGGTCTGGTTGCCCTTGATATGGATGCAAAGCATCCTGCTTGGGTTGCCTTTGTAAGCTGAATGTCCTTTCATGATATCACACTATGCAGAATGATGAAGAGTATTATGCGAATTATCTATAAGAATGCTCGGTTTTCCCATGTTGGTCTGTCTTGCACACATTCACTTCATCCAACTTCATACATTTTCACAATTTCTTTTGGTAACGAGCACAATTTTCCACAGAAACACAACCACCCATCATGAGTTCTGATGCAGCGCTTGAGATCGGCAACGAAGATACCATGATGAAACTTAGTTTTATCGAAGATCTGAAGAGATTGGGGATTAACAAATTTGTAGATCTACCGCAGGTAAGTACCCGTAGTCTCATCCTTCCCTGAAGATTACTGTATGCTGAATTAATCTTGTAGCTTGTCGTTATCGGAGACCAGAGTTCGGGAAAGAGCTCTGTTCTTCAGGCCATTACACGCCTCCCATTTCCAATCGATGAGGGCCTTTGCACCCTCTTCCCCACCGAAGTTTCTATGCAGCGAGCCCCAGAGCGATCGTTGAAAATCAGCATCACGGCACCGATTCGTGATTTCAACGCATTTGCCGCAGATCGAGCAATGAAGAGGGAGTCGGAGGCGCAGATTAAGCGCATTGAGAAGTTCAATGCTACGGAGCACCCAGATTCGCTACCATTCGCGAATATCATTAAACTTGTTAGTATACCACTTTTGCAAAAGATATGTGACTAAATATCGGTTCGTTCTAGGCCAGCGATGCAATTGTGGGACCCCCGAAAGCAGAAAGTCCGAGAGCAGAAAATGCGAGACCCAAGCGTGCAGGTCAGAGGGGAAACGAGGCTAAGAATAAGAACCTTCTGAGTGATGCTACTCTAAAGATTGTCCGCAGGGGCCCTGAAGAAGTGAACCTTACCATTGTCGATATTCCTGGATTGGTCGCAAGTATGTCTCAAGTCATCTGATTGCGGTGTTGAATAATTGGCTAAAGATTTATAAAGATGGACATCCTGCGCATAGAATGGCACGGGATCTTGTGGACAAATACATCAGGAATCCTCGAAGCATTGTGCTGTAAGATCCACGCTGCAATGTGTTACTCATTGAAACTGACCCGACTTTAGTGCCGTTGCACATCCCAATAATCGAGAAACCCAGGACATCTTTAACATCATCGACACGATTTTGGATTGGCAGAACCGAGTTATTGGTGTGATAACGAAATGTGATAGAATCGATATGAAAGGAGACGATTGGGTATGCAGATATCTACGCCTATCATGTCTCTTGTCAGGAGATACATTAACAGATTGTGACTTCAGGTTTTCGAGGCTCTCAGAAACGAGAAAGAGTTTGAGCAACACTTATCTTACGGTTGGTTCGCACTACGCAATCTTTCTCCGACGGATAGAGCGTTATGCAAAGAACAACAGAAAGATGAAATAGACACTCGGGATTCGGAGGAAAGGAGACTTTTCTCTACAGCCGATGTGAGTATATATTTATTCAGTTATAGATTCTCTGACTGAAGCCCACACTCACACAACTACTTCCAAACTGCTTGGCTTCCATCATCATGTTTCCATCATTATTTTGCGGATCCTCTCATCCCCAAGACGAATCACTAACTCGAAAACGCTTAGTGGGAAGCACTCGGTCGACCAAACCACCTTGGTATCAAGAATCTGAGATCAGCATTGACTAAAATGCACAATGAGCATGTTACACACAGCATACCAGAACTTATTCCTGAGATGGAATGGCGACTAGCGGAGTACAGAAGACAAATAGAAGGGCTCGGGAATGCGCGCGTCACAACTCAAGAACAGATAAATACTCTCGTGGGTCTTGGTACAAAGTATACGATGTATGCAACTGATGCTATCGATGGTCACTTTGATCGACTTCCCAACCTGCATCACGATATTCAGTGAGTGCATCTAGTTCTCATTATAATTGTTCCATATCTCGACGTGGCTTACCTTCGTTCTTTGCATATTGGTATCCTTGTTATCTAAGCATATACCCCCATTTATCTGTTTAGAACGAATAGTTACTTACTTCCTCGATAATCTAGTGGCTCTAGCGCCGAGATCAAAATCCGCAAGATCGTACGCGACGCCCTGGAAGACTTCAAAGACGGCATGCGAAAAGATTTCAACATCCGCTTCAACTGCGAAAGTCCCGAATTTTCCCTCAGCTCCGCAACCGACGACACGACATGGGAGCGGGACATTCTACGCAACCGATTCTATTCCGAGATCCAAGACTGCATCAAACAAAGTCGCGGACGCGAGCAATTCGACGAAGTAAACACTGCCGTCCTGCGCGGACTCTGGGGCGAACAAACACCGAAATGGGAAACCAGAGCCCAGAATCTCATCGATAATCTGGTGGATAAAATTGATCGCGCAGTTAATTGTCTTCTCCATCACGTTTGTACCGAAGAATCACTGCGCCACAATCTCAAAGAGTGGCTTGACAAAGACACGGTGGTGATCGCGCAAGACGCCACCAAGGAGTTGAAAAAACTTCTTCAGGACGAGAAATCAGGATTGATTCTCACGCTTAATGATTGGAATCTTAAACTCTTCCAAGATGCGCAGACGCGCCGCGTTAATCATATGTTAGAATCCCTACAGCGAATTCGTGCTTCGGATCAGGAATTGGTCAAGGCGAAGATTAGACATTATCTCGGAACGCATAAGAATATCGAGGCAATTTTTAATACGCATGATAAATTGGCGAGTTATTATGAGACGGGCATGCTGAGATTTATCGATAATGTTTGTCATCAGGTTTGTGAGAGGCATTTGTTGGGGAAGAAGAGTCCGTTGAGGGTTTTTGCGCCGGATGTGGTGATGAAGAGGTTTAGGACTGTGAGTTGCTTTTTTTGTTTTTGGTGGGGGGTATTTCTTGCTTGTTAGATGCTCTGGCTCTGGTTTTAGATGAATGGGGGTATACGCTAACGAATCTCGCAAATAAAGGATACAGAGGGTCTACGAAAAATAGCGGGAGAAGGAGAGAATCAGTTGAGAGAGCGAGAGACATTGCAGGCTAATGAGGCGGCTTTGACGCAGGCGATTCATAGGGCGAGGATGCATGGGTTGAGTGGGCCGGGGATTTGAAAGCGGCGTTGATGGGATGTGTGTGGGGTGGATTTTCACGAGCGGGATTTGAGATTTTGGGTTGCTGGATTGATGGATGCATGGATGGATGGGTGTATGGGTTTTGATTTTGATTTTCTTTGAAGTCGGAGATAGATGACGGATATGTCAGGTAGAGAGAGAAATTGACGAAGGCTTTTTTTTTCGTATGGCAAGATTATGACTCTGAGTGAATGCCAAGAATGAGAGATAGTTAGCTACTAGTGAATTATTTATCTGCTTGTTTGTGTATGTGCTGGTGAATGCTATCTAATTACACAATGGAGTGAATGGATATCGTGAGCTAGGTAGGTGAAGGAAGGAATGAAGGGGTTTGTAGGATACTAGGTAGTTGAGATAGCCAAGTAAAGTGCATCTTTAACCGAATCGCCGGTGTTATTTTTATTTTTATATTCGTTGAAAATTAGGTTAGATTATGTCTTTCATGGTTGGATGCGGGGTTTACATGGCATGCATGGATAGATATAGGTAGATATTAGCCTAATAACGGAAAATGGTGATGTATATGCGCACCATTTAAATCTATTTATTCCTTAGGTGTGTACTGTGGGGGAGATTGATACGCATATTGTTTGTATCGCCGAACCGAGGGGGCAATTACGTATTGGCAATGAGAAAATAAAATATTGATTGATGGATTCAAGGTATTGTAAAGAGTATTTGAAAGGAAGGTCAAGCTAACTACAAAGTGAGGATATAAATTTTCGCAGTCTCATGTGGCTAGGCTAGCGGGGCTAACCCCGCACCCCGCATTTGCGGTAGCACTCGGCACATATAAAGATGACCCGGGCGAATTCCCCTTATTTGTTACCCCCTTGGGATGTCCTCCGCACCAATGACAATGATTTGCTATGTTGATAGATCTTCATGGTAGGAACTTCCCCACGATGACATTTGGAGTCGTACTGCAGATTAGTGAGAGCAGGGAGAGGGTTCCCAATGGAGATGGTACCGGAAAAACTATGGCGAGCTCGTCGCAATTTCGCGTGTATATGCTCTTCCATTACAGTACGATTGATTATAATACTGGTACTCCCGCTATTGTCACCGTGATTTTTTTACTATCGCTTGGAAAGAATTTTCTAACATTTCGTCATGGCGTTTCAAAAACTTCTTTTAGAGATAGCTCTAATTGCAATTTTGGCCTCGAAAATTGTTGATGCAGCCACTTTGACAGTCTCAACTACTGGCGGAAATGCATCTAGCCCATTATTATATGGTATTATGTTTGAGGTAAATTCTGTGAAACCATTTGAAAATACCAGGCTAACCATGTCAATAGGATATTAATAATTCAGGTAATAACGACTCTATGTATCACCATGGCGTTTCTAATATCCATCAGGTGACGGTGGAATCCATGGTCAACTACTCCGAAACAATGGATTCCAAGGAACCAGCCCAGATTTAACAGCCTATGCTGCTGTGGGAGGAACAACACTCTCTGTAGATACCGCGAATCCTCTTTCGTCCGCACTGCCACATTCTCTGAAAGTCACGGTACCTTCTAGCACGACTGGCCAAGTCGGTTTCACGAATGAAGGGTATCTTGGCGTTCCCGTTAATGCGGATACCTATGCAAATTACTTTTGGATGAAGGGTACTTATTCAGGAAGTATCACATTATCACTTGTTGGCAATTCCACGGGTATTGTATATGCAACGCAGACCATCACCGTGAATAGCAATTCTTCGGCATTCGGATACTACGAAACTGCGTATACTTCTGCCCAAGCACCAGATGGTAACAATGTGTGGAAATTGACTGTTGACGGAGCCAGCGTTGCTGGAAGTGCTTTGTATTTTGGGTTGCCGCAGTTGTTTCCTACAACCTATCATGCGAGGTATGTGGATGTTGGTTCTGGTTAGGCGTGGGACTGTTTTTGACAGAGACATGGATAGATATAATGGACTTCGTAACGATGTTGGGAATTTCATGGCTGCTATGCAACCCTCATTCCTCCGTTTTCCTGGTGGCAATAATCTGTAAGAATAGAAACTTCCTGTCCTCAAAAAGCTTACTAACTGTATGAAAGAGAAGGTGCCACTCCGGCTAATAGATGGCAATGGAATGCAACTATCGGCCCAGTCGTTGATAGGCCGGGTCGGCAAGGTATGAAATATTTGGAAATACATTTTAACAGAACTAACTGAAGGTATAGGTGACTGGGGCTATCCAAATACGGACGCTTTGGGTAAGTGAATCTCAAACCTCATGCTGCTGACATAGACTAACGTTAATCATAGGATTAATGGAGTACCTCCAATGGTGTGAAGATACGCCAATGACACCATTACTAGCCGTATGGGCTGGTCTCTCTCTAGCAGGTGGAGGTGTTCTTTCGGGCACCGCTCTAACACCTTATATCACCGACATTCTAAACGAGCTCGAATTTCTTCTCGGAGCCACAAGCACCACATACGGCGCACTGCGTTCTCAATACGGTCACGCAGCACCTTACAACATCCCCATGATCGAAGTAGGAAACGAAGACAACACAAACGGAGGATGCGCGACCTATGCTTCCCGCTTCACGGCAATCTATAACGCCATCCATGCCGTATATCCAGCTATCACAATCATCACCTCCACATCATCGGCATCCTGTCTTCCTAGCCCGCTTCCCTCCGGCGTCTGGACTGATACGCATCACTATCTCTCTCCCAGCGGCTTTGTCAGTCTATTCAACGAATGGGACAACGTCGCGCGCGTCTCTGGATTCGGTGTTTTCGTCGGCGAATACGCCAGCACAACTACGGATAGCGGCGCGGCTACATATTGGTCTACAGTGCAAGGCGCCACGGCCGAAGCAGTCTATATGATTGGCATGGAGCGCAATTCCGATTTGGTGAAAATGGCTTCATATGCACCTATGTTCGAGCACTTCGATATGGCAGAATGGTCACCGAATCTAGCCGGTCTAGATTC
>JWJA01001022.1:0-17209 GCA_000812885.1 Lanzia echinophila
AGTGTAGCCTCGCAAAGACAAGTTTAACTATGGTCGAGTCAAGGCATAATCTTCTCTTATAATACCCGCTAGTTTCAGGTTTGATCTCACATCCTCCCCTCCCCCCCAAAAGGATTGGGGCGCAATGTCTATTATATGGGCCACTCTCCCCCAATGTTAGTTACTTTGGCTATAATCGAGACTCTCCCGTTTCTAGCTCGTTATCATTCCTGTTATTTCTTATTCACCAAAAGCCAACAATCATTAAATATCAGCCCTCTTTTACCACTTTTGAAACGTCTTGTAAGGAAACCCGCAAATAGCTACTCAGTAGTTCGTTCTAATGAAATAGCCAGTCTCTTGATTCCTCAACGGAATTCATTTTTGGCCAATCAGTCAATACGCTCGAGCCGGGGGATAGCAATTTTAACGCCGAAAAATTCCTCGCTTCCTTCGACATAGCTCTGCAAGGAATAGGTCTGCGAGTGATGTTGGGGAGACTTGCATTTTTACAAAGTCTAGACAAAGTATGGAGGAAGGCCTGCGATGAGTGCCACGCATTTATTGACCAGCAGGTAAACCGGGCTATTGAGAATATCAGCGACGATAAGATATTAGATGTACGATATATTCTCCCGGATGAACTTGTGAAGAAGACACAAGATCGGTCGTTTCTTAGAACCCAATTACTGAATATTTTCCTTCCGGCACGCGATCAGACGGCTATTGCTATCGGTAATGTTTTCTTCCATCTAGCTCGCCATCCTCGAGTGTGGAGTAGGCTTCGTGAAGAGATGTTGGCTTATGATCGGCTCTTGACTTTCGAGTCATTGAAACACCTGAAATATGTAAGAAACGTTGTGAATGAAAGTGAGTTGACACCTTTAGCTCCGCTTCCTATACATATCTAACTGAAACCCGCGCAGGCCTACGTCTCCTTGCCCCGTCCGGGAGAAACATACGGATGTGCACAGAAGATTGCATCTTGCCATCTGGAGGAGGCCCCGAAGGAAAACAACCCTTACTCGTCCAGAAAGGAACAGAAGTCATGTTCGTATTCCGATCCATGCACGCCGATAGAACCATATGGGGCGAAGACGCCGAAATGTTCAGACCGGAACGCTGGGGAGCCGTGGAACCCAGCCAGCTGAGAGCATATATTCCCTTTTCAGCCGGGGCTCGGGTTTGTCCGGCCCAACAGATGGTGCTGAACGAGTGCAGCTACATTCTTGCGCGATTCGTACGAGAATTCAAGGGCATTGTAAATCGCGATGCAGAGGAGAGGTTTGTAGAGCAGCATAAATTGCAAATGGAGAGTCGGAACGGAGTGAAAGTTGCTTTCGTGGGATGAATCGTAAGCAATTGGACAGGGGCACTAGCTACTGACGTATACTTAACTACTCTCGAGTTATATACAGGACTAGCTACATCTTGAAGTACACATGATATATCCTCGGATTACCAGAGACATCATTCGAAGGAAGGTCTTTGTTTAGGGACAAGTCTAAAAGGGAATTTGAGCAATTAATGCTGTTACAACATAGTAATAAACAGTCAGTATATCTTTATAAGCAACTCACAAATGTCTGTACGAAACAAGTATCAAGAAGCGTTGAATCAACACTGGTTCTCTGCATATTTCTTACTATAATTCTCTATTTTTATGCAAGCCTGGACCCGATCACCGGCCGTTTGAACTGGCGAATCGCCAAGGATGCAAATGCAACCCTGGAGAGTTGTAGTTTTCTTGACACGAAATCTCTACTTCAATTTCACCAGTCATAAAGCACTGCCAAAATTTGACAGTCAATGGAGGAGATCAAAGTCGGGTTATATGAGATACCCCAAAGATTAGCTCACATGTGTTGATACGAGAACTCCGCGACCTTGGCACTTGCCAGGGGTTGAGCCGCAAATGCAATTTATGTTGTGCGATATTAATTTAAATGGATGCTCCAATAATTCATCTGCATGATGCCTGTCACTACGTTTGTAATGCTTCTACCGCAGAACTCCATCAACGCCAGATCCCCACCCGATTGTCCATCCATTCCATTACCAGACCGAGTTCATATCAACCACCCACCCCCTTAAGCATGAGCCAACGAAGCCAGAACCGTAGCAGCTTCCGCTTGTTCTTGCTTTGGCGGTCCTTGTAAAGTCATATCTCCTGGAGGAGAGAAGGCAGGTGTTCCACCATCAGGAGACATGGCCGTATTAGGAGTATAATCAGGTCCACTTGGGGACAATGCGGAATTTGCAACTGCGGATTGAAGTACGTCCCCTGTTGGTAATCTCGCAAGCCCCGCTAAGGCTTCCTTCCGCCGCTCGTGCCAGCTGATCTCACTCTTGATAACTTGATCTAGTAAGATTTCCTTTTCCAACCACTCTTTGTGCCGTAAATTCTCCATAAACTCGCATTGTTTTTTTAATGATTCGGACTCTTCTTCCGCCCAATGTATTTGTCTCCGTAGTAACTTCCAAAGCTCAACCGGCCCCTTTGCTTCTTCTTCAGCTGTAATTCCAAGCTCCGGGGGGTATGTTTCTGCTAATGAGGAAGAATCAACTATTGGTGATATATGTGTTCCTGCAACTGGACTTGATTCTGGGAGTGGTTTCATGACAACTTTGGCTCGGGGTGCAGGTCTGATGCTATCGAGTGTAAGTTTCGGGGCAGGATCCGAAGGACGCAGAGCTTCTGTTTCATGAACTGTTCGCATATGTTTGTGAAGTGCATCGCCGCGGGTAAAGGAACGATCGCACTCTGCGGGCTATTAGAACAGTGCTGAGCAGCTTTGTAGATGACACTTACCAGGCAGAGCGCAATAGAATGGCTTTTCACCAGTATGGCTTCGCATGTGCGCCTTCAAAGCATAAGCACTGGCCTGAGGATGGCTTCTTCGAATACAACCCTTCCATTCGCAGGTGTATCTCTTAGGTCTTGAATCGATATGATCATGATGTATATGCTCCACTAATTTATCCATATCGCCTTTATCTCCCGCGTCGCATCCTTGCCAAGCGCAAACAGTAACTTGCTCATGCACATCATCCTCATCAAGTCGTATATGACTTGGTGATTCCGGAATATCTCCATCAGTATCGGAAGAAATGGAACCCTCTTCCATTTTAATATTTCGAGATGTTGGAGTTGCGCGTAGAGATGAATCGCTTGTAGTTTTTTGTCGTTTGGCTGGTGGCATTGAAGCTTCTGCAGCTAACCGATCGCTTTCCACATCAACGTCGAAAGCATCTGATGATAGATCTGAGAGAGGAGATCCTGGGGGTGAATCATCGTCGGCCATGTTGGTAATTTCTAAATTTGATCCAATCAATAATGTTATAATTATAATTATAATCAATTATGAACCCAAAATCCAAATTTGTAGGGAGTCAAAGGTGAAGACAACAGTGAATTGCTTCAAGTCAATTTCCTTCATCAAGGTGGTTTCGCAGACATTGTGTCTCTTTTTTTTACTTGGTTGTATTTGGAGCTGTAATGAAGCGATGGGCGAGCATGAGCTATCGGAAGTTCCCGTTCTAGGTACAATTACCGTAGCATGAAACTAGAACTAATATGCTGCTCGAGTACAAAATTATCCCACAAAAATAATCATCATAAATTTTATTATTCTTTCTATTTTTCTTTTCTTTTGAAGACTCGAGACGAAACTGCATCATTTCATATCATGCTCATCAGTCAGTGTCAATGAACATGAACATGTATTATTTGTAAGTAATTTGTTGGAATTCAACATCATGTTTTCTTTTATTCTATCCCACAATGATTAATTAACCATCGAGTTCTGCAATTCGGATGATTGCTTAATTGCGATTTAATGTCGACATAAACACATTACAAAACCATTCTGAGTGGAGAGAGATATATATAGCTTGTCATAATTACATATGATCCTATTCATGGCTAATTCACCATTCATCAGGTCTTTAATATCCTAGGAATTTCTCATGATCTTCGTTGTATCGACCCCCCAGGATTGGGAATTCCTTCAAAATCGAATCCAACTCCGCCATATCGTCATCACTGAGAGAGACATCCGTTGAATTCTCCACAACACGTTCCACTGTGGTTGCGCCAGGAATTGGGATGGTTTCAGGGTTGCCGTCTCTCTTGGATTTGTGTTTAACCCAATTGATGGCGATTTGAGCTCCAGTGCATCCTTTAGCCTTCGCCAGCTTATTCACCTCATTCACCAGCTTCAAATTAGTATCGAAGTATTCTTTCCGGAACCTAGGCTGGCTATGTCGACGGAAATCGTCCTCAGCAAGGTCCTCGACTTTTGTCAATTCCCCGGTCAAGAACCCTCGGCCGATTGGTGAGTACCTAAATCTCGTCAGTCCTCATCCATAGTATGATATAGCCAGATACGTACGCAACCATCAAAATACCATTATCCGCACAAGCCTTTGCAACCCCGTTGTGAAAAACTTGATCTGCAATGAGAGAAACCTCTACCTCACAAGCTACAATCGTCGTGACCTTTGCAGCTTTCTGAATCGCAGCGGGACCAACTTCACTCAAAGAGATTCCACCCAATTTACCTGCCTTGACAAATTCCTCTATGGCCTTCAATGTTGTTTCAACTGGCACATTCGGGTCGACTCTCGCACACTCGTATATGTCCAACTTCTTTTTTCCGTTCAATGTCTTTAAGCAGGCTTCTATATCGCTCCGAATGAATTCGGGACTTCCATCCGGCGTGAAAGTTTTCAGATTTACACCACCTTTAATGGCAATAATGACCTTGTCGGCATCCTCAGGATACTTTGTGAAGTACTTCTCGAGAAGATGAAGAGAGTTAAACTCGGGAGTGCCGTAAAATACGCCTCCATTCCAGAAATTGCACCCAGCATCAAGAGCTGCTTTCATCGCTTTGATTGAATCTTCAACCGGTTGTGGTTTGGGTCGCCATGTTAAACCTGTGACGAATGGTTAACTAGCTGTATATTTACGCATCGAGGTCCGGAGGACAAACCCATCAAGCCATAACCGGTGCTACCAATCTCTTTTCCAAGTAATCGAACCATCTTGTCTTGTGTAGTATTTTGTCCTGGTGAATGTTTGTAACAAACTGTAGTGGGGTGTGCTGTGAAATGAAGTGGAGATGGAATGAATGATGTAACAAAAAGCTGTTGAAAACGGTCGAGACAAAGCTATTATATATACTTTATCACCTTCTAAAGATGTCACTTTACTTACAGAGGTCACACATACCAGTACAACTATCGTCTTTTTTTTTAGAGTGAGCTCTACAAGAGCTTGCATAAAGATGATGACCAATCAGTATTCAAAGGTCGAATCTTCCTTACCTCAAGGCCAATAACCCTTCAACGCTCGGATTTAATTAAAGATTTTTTGTAAAGCCAGACCCACCATCGGATGTAATGAATAAACTCCATCAATTCTAGAGCTTTACCCCTCATCTTGCTTAACTCCCCTTAATCACGTATGTCAGTATACCTGTACAAGGAATTGGTTAGAATTTTGAGGCGATGGAGTGAGCTCCTCTAAGAAGATTCAGGAACCCGGAATACGTATCGGGGTAGCGTTGCGCGCTATGGGAGTTCTGATTTCCCTATGGGACCGGAAGTTTTCGAATTTCCGTAAGCACCCACAATTAGTGTTTGGAGTAAGAGAAAAAAGTACCTACATAAGGGTCAGAAAGAACCTCGTCCTTTCAATTGGGCCTCTCATTTTTCTATCCAATCTTTGTCAGGAAAGCCAATCAATTCTTACCCCTGGAAAGGTTCCGAACAGCTGTGACAGATTGTCAGGTCAACTACCGGTACCGGCTGAAGAAAGCATATGTAAGATCCCTACTTATACTATATATGGTATGTATTTACCTTTCTCAAGCAAACCACCCAACAGTTGATGTAGTTAGTTAGCTAGCTGGGCTTGAGGACTACCGTAATGTGACGGTAGCTAGTCAAAACGTAGTTCTGACTCCAGGTACAGTCTATATAGACCCAGAGAAGACCTATGGTAGACAGGTATGCGATTAGTTCGTACTACAACAACCCACCTTTTACTGCCTACATGCCCTCACAGCGAACCCTCTCTCACCAAGCCCAAGAAATCATATAGATTTATGTGGATATTCAATCTGCTACTAAACCTCGCCTTTGGGGNNAAGGCAAAGGCAAAGGCAAAGGAAAGGAAAGGGAAGGGAAGATGTGTGGCCGAGTATTGTTAACCTCGTTATTCCAGCCAGGCTGGGGCTCAGCCGTAATTTGTAACTTTTCTGTCCGAGCATATTTGATATGAAACTTATAAAATACGAGTAATGAGCATACCGAGTACGAAGCCTCCAGCGAAGCATACAGGAAACCCATCGTCTGTAACGAATAGTTTCTAGGATGACAGCGAAGAGTAAGGCTGGAAGCAAGCAAAACGCGTCCATAACCTTGATGTAGTGTTTTGTGTTATTGTTGATAAACGCTTGGATTGTAGCCGCAGCTCGTCCCAAAAATGCCTTAGATCTCTTCTTCTCTCCATACTTATCAAGGAAGTTTCTTGAAAGACGGTAGTAGGACTAGTAAGTCAACAGGGAGTGAGCTCGTATTCTCGTATTGTAGCGTTTGCTACTATCTGTACTCGAGAGGAAAAATCGGTCCTCGTATCGGAACTCTTTCTTTCCCTGCGGGCGATTCTTGAATCTTGAGAGAAAGATTGAATAGTTTCCTCAAGACACAAACCATAGTATTCGATATAAGTAATATTTGTTGTAACAATTTTGGAGTATTTCGGGTGATATACGAAAAGAGATTAATTCAAGGTTCTTGAAGCCTTTGAGATCTTGGCTATTGTCATCGAGAAGATTACAGTCAGGTACCATACATTGAATTATTTAAATTTCCAAGATTTGGTGTTCTACTTTCTTCATAGGGAGACTCTATGATCGTCTTACCTTATTAATTTGGATATGTACATGTAGTATTTATAAGGGTGTATATTTATAATACCCTTTTCCTAGGTAGGTAGGTATTTAAGATCAACCCATCAAATTTTAGAACAGATTTAAACTTAAAATGATCATAATTGATATATTCACATCAATTTAATGATAAAATAATACATCTTTTTATATATGGCCGAAATAAGTACAAATTTTAGGAAATTGCTCCCAAGACTTTAGCGTATCATAATCCCTGTTTCACATACAAAACGAAACGAAAATAGTGTAGCCTCGCAAAGACAAGTTTAACTATGGTCGAGTCAAGGCATAATCTTCTCTTATAATACCCGCTAGTTTCAGGTTTGATCTCACATCCTCCCCTCCCCCCCAAAAGGATTGGGGCGCAATGTCTATTATATGGGCCACTCTCCCCCAATGTTAGTTACTTTGGCTATAATCGAGACTCTCCCGTTTCTAGCTCGTTATCATTCCTGTTATTTCTTATTCACCAAAAGCCAACAATCATTAAATATCAGCCCGGTTGTTGTTGGTCATCTATCTGTCCATTACCATTACAAGCCTGTAACAGAGGCAAATAATAGCTAGCACTTTAATACGTTTTCTTTTTCACCATGAGTTATCAACCTTCGAATATGGGGATGCACACAGACCAAAACAATATGGAGATGGGTCGACAGAACATGCAGGGCATGTCTCGTGTACGCACGACATCTGACGCCAGCAACGTTGGTGACGACCTGAAGAATAAGGGCAGCATGGAATCCACAGAAACAGATTATAAACCAGTCGACTGGAAGAAGGTCTTCTTCACACCCAAATATATACCCCTATGGATCTTAACAATTGTCATTACCATCCTGACCGCAATCATATCTATCAAGCATGATCAAGTTGTCGCAGGGCTACGACCTTTCGCCGAGAAGACTCGGGATATTCCAGCGGGCTGGTTGATATTTATTGCGATTCTTTTCATCATCTCCTTTCCTCCGCTGTTCGGTCACGAGATGGTTGCGTTGTTGGCCGGTGTCGTCTATGGACTGTGGATAGGATTCGCTGTCGTTGCGGCAGGAACCTTCATTGGCGAGAGTAAGTAACCCCTTTTCCTTGTTGTTTCAAGTACCAATTATTAACATTATATAGTCGGAACGTGGTTCGCTTTCAAGAGTTTTTTCCGCAAGAAGGCCGAGAAGATGGAGCGGACGAATTTGACATACGCTGCGATGGCCAGATTGTGCCGAGATGGTGGATTTTGGGTAGGTTGCACTATTATTTCTTTTTGCTTCTCTTATTTCACAGCCAACGACTGACTTGTAATTTTAGATCGTCCTGGTAATTCGATTTTCTGTCATTCCCTCCCATATGTCCACAGCCGTCTTCTCTACCTGCGATGTCAAGTTCTGGCACTTTGCCGTCTCCACCTTCCTCACCCTTCCAAAGCAGCTTATTCTCGTCTACCTCGGCGTACTTCTTGTTCAAGAACAGGATGGTGCTTTCGTCAAGAACGCTCTCTTTGCCCTCGCTGGCCTGGTCACCATCATCGCCGGCGCCTGGATTTGGTACAAGATGAGGGCCATCAAAAAGGCGCTCGTGTTTGCACAGGAGCAGCGCCGACTCAGAGCAGCACAGGAAACATCGTACAACAACCTGCAGACCGAAGAAGAGACAGTCAACCTGCAGTCGAATGGGTACGAATACCCACAACAAGGTTATTCGACGTATAATAACAATGGGGATGTCGGATTGGCGTATACAGAGGAGTTTTATCAACACGAAGCAAAGCCTCGCGATCTTGTATAGGATGAATAAACGGATGTCAAGGCGTATTTTCTTCTCGTGGTATTAGTATGGATTGGATTGCATTCTGGCGTTTGGTGAAGGGCGGCCCGCCACTGGGTATTAAATGATTAACGATGGGTATGGGTTGATGGGGCACTGACATAATGACCATGGTATTCTCTTCCAGAAGTCCTCACCCTACCTCCAGGTTTTGTCGGGCATTGTATTATTGTATTGGTTTTTGGATATGGACAGGATCTGGCGGCTGGATGCCTGGGAACGACGGATCAGGAGATACCAACGGAACCCAAGCTGTTGCACAAATAAGCGTCAGGTATACCTACCACACAGATTATCGGAATTGGACCCTTCGAGCAGGAGCATTGTGTACACTCGTCCAGTCGTACATAGGGAAAAGTCACAAATTAGGTTCACCGGGAGAGTGGATACACTATTGGGGGGTTGCGTTGAGGTTATGCCTGACTCTCATTCGTTGCATGGAACACTGCTTGTATACGTAATAATTGGGTTCTGGTTACGATGGAGGATTTAAAATAATATAAAATCGGTGTTTTAATCTATTTTTGTTCGTTGCACTGTTATTGTGGAGGTGAAGTTAGGTTTTCTGCTCCTATTTTTGACCGCCCGATTCAAGTCAATTTCACTTCATTTCTTAATAACGTCGATCTCATGTCTCTTCTACACAATCCCCATACTGGTACTAAGGATTTTCCTAATTTCCTTCTCCCTGTAAACGCCATTCATTGCTTGATCTATCACCCTCCATTGCACCCTCGACTTTTCCACAAAGCTTCACAAATTCTTAGCAGCTCTTTTCTTTGCGCTCGCCGATTCCTTGTTTCCGAAAGGAAAATTACTCGTCCTCTTGTCTGCACCCGTCTTCCTACTAATTCTGCCACTAATAGTGCCAAACAATATACACCAACCACCAATAGCAAACAGCAGAGTCGAACCTACTGAACCGAGCGCAAATGAAAACTGCCCAACGGTGGTATAGCGAGCATAGCAGAAGAATCCCATGGCGCCATGGTAGAGTGTGCTAATAGTAAGAGTAGGAACTGCGTATGGTGCTTTGGGATCATTTGCGTCGGTTGTGACTGCTGCGTTTGTTGCTGAGAGATGCGTTAGTCGGGTAGGAGGGGGATTGAGAGACGGGATGGAGCAGATGGAACAGTACATACTGTCTGAGATGGAGGAAGTAAGAGGTACGGAGCCCGTGAGCACAACTACCATTATACCGAGGGTGAGTAGCGTCATGCCTAGTGAGCGAGAGAAGTATTCCTCCAAAACTTGGCTTTGTAAGCAGAGTGTCAAGGAAGGGAGGGAAGGAGAGTGTGCGGGCTGAGTTGCTTACCGGTTGGCTCGCGCACTTCGGGGGAAAGTATGGTGATGATAATTGTTGGCGATATGATCAAGGGAATCGCTTGCAGTGCAAGCCATCCTGCTGTGCCATATGTGAAAGAGTAGAAGACCTGAAGCTAGGTGTCAGTTATTTCACATCATGGCTGTTCTACTTCAATACATACATCCATATTGGTTTATTGCCTCTGTGTTGTAATATAATTTGAAAGACTTCAAGTATTTCAAATATGGAATGTGGCTATTCAAACTTTGGTATTGTTTTGTATCGTTTTATATTGTTTGATATTGTTTTGCTACAACTCTTGGGATGAACCTAAATACATATCCAATCCATCAATCCCATCCCTTCAACTTGAGAAATTCAATGCAAGGAACATACCGGTTAAAGTGGTAAAGTGCCAAGTACGTCATTTAATATCTTTGCCACCATTTTAAGGCATCATTGCAGATTATAGTGGAGGTTGTTAAGGCGGGGCTAATGACCCATGCCAGTACCATGCTCCGTGCTTCCTCCGATGTCCGATGTTCGCAGTAGCGAATTACCTTTTGTGTGATTGTAAATCAAATCAATCTACAATTTTAATCTTTTCCACGGAACTTACACTACAACCCCTCCACAAGTATAAATACTTTTTTTTGACATTTGTTCTCCATTGGATCTCTACTACGACATATCGAATATTGTATCTTGCCGACTACTTCTACATATAGGAAAGGCATCTTTCAATAAAAGGCGGCGCATCTTGCGTGCGCAAGTAGTCGAAATCATGAGTGCGATTCTCTCCGCGGATGCTTTGAATGACTTTATTTCTCCTGGGGTTGCATGTATCAAGCCTATCGAGACTCTCCCTGCCGCAAAGCCTGCTGGCGATGAGGTAAATTCTATTTTTTCCAACTTGTCTCGGGAATTTTCACAACTAACAGTCTGTGCCAGGAAATTGAAATATCCTTCAACACCGACGCCCCTCTACCATCCGATCTCCCTCCAGCCCAAATCTCATTGACCGATTGTCTCGCATGCTCCGGGTGTGTTACATCTGCCGAAGCCGTCCTCGTATCTTTACAATCCCATGCCGAAGTATTACACGAATTAGATTTTGCGCCCGGCTTGCGATTGCGGGGTAATGCAGGTACTGGCATCAGCGTCGAGGGGCAAGACCAAGGTGGAAAGATATATGTCGCAAGTGTTAGCCCGCAATCAAGGGCGAGTATTGCAGCTACCTTCGGAGTTACAGAACGCGAGGCAGGCAATATGATCGAGCACTTGCTTTGTGGACCGAAAGGTATCAAAAATAGAGGGGTATACAGGAATGCGTTTCAATGGGTCATGGACACTAATATATCAAGAGAGGCTTGCCTAGTACTTGGTGCGGAGGAAGTTATGGCGTCGTTGGATGGCTCAGAAGTAACCAAGAAACCAATTTTGACATCCTCATGTCCGGGTTGGGTCTGCTATGCAGAGAAGACACATCCACATGTTTTACCACATCTCTCACGATTAAAGTCACCACAGGCACTTATGGGAACATTAATAAAATCAACACTAAGTCGGAAGCTTGGTATTTCACCTGACAAAATCTGGCATGTCGC
This sequence comes from Lanzia echinophila, assembly GCA_000812885.1. Taxonomy (NCBI): domain Eukaryota; kingdom Fungi; phylum Ascomycota; class Leotiomycetes; order Helotiales; family Rutstroemiaceae; genus Lanzia; species Lanzia echinophila. Next base: position 11,670 of record JWJA01001022.1, read on the forward strand.
AGTCATGCCATGTTTCGATAAAAAACTAGAAGCTAGTCGAGAGGAACTTACGGATGCAGTTTGGGAAGGAACCGGGACTCGTGGGGTCAGAGATGTCGATTGTGTCATAACAAGTAAGGAGTTGCTTATGCTTGCAGATGATAGACGGGTCGACTTCTCACAACTTCCGCGAACTCCACTTCCTTCATCCTCACGAACGCCCTTTCCAGATAAGATGCTCGACTCTTTCCTTTTTCCACCCACCCGCCGAAGTAGCAAGAATAGTAGTCGTGAGGCTGGTACATCTGGTGGCAATCTTCACTATATTCTTCAATACTTAGCGGCACAGCATGAAGGCGCAACCGTCCAGACGACACCGGGTCGGAACACGGACGTGGTGGATTATAATGTGATTGCCTCTAATGGTGACATACTGTTGAAGGCAGCTCGATATTATGGGTTTCGAAATATTCAGAATCTTGTCCGAAAATTGAAGCCAGAAAGACCTTCTCGAATGCCTGGTGGTAGGCCTATAGGAAGCGCTAGACGGGCGAAGGCTGCGGGACCCAATTATACATACGTCGAAGTTATGGCATGCCCAGGAGGTTGCACAAATGGAGGCGGGCAGATCAAGGTCGATGATCCTGTGAACATTGGTCGCCTTGAGGGTGATGTGAAGCCTGGCACTCAAGAGCAGAAGATGTGGCTGGCCCAAGTTGACGAGGCGTACTTCTCTGAGAATGATAGTACGGAGCCTCTCATCGACGTGCAGAAAGATTTGGTGGAGGGCATATCGCCGTCATATATTAAAGATACCCTGTCGCACTGGGCGACAATAACTGGTCTAGATCTGGATAGACTGGTTTATACGACTTATCGGGAAGTCATTAGTGATGTCGGTAAGAATGGTGGAGATGCTGAAAGAGTAATACAGATAGCCGGTAAAATTGGCGGAGGTTGGTAGTTGATAACTCTAGAGCAGAAAATCAACTAGTCTTACCACCTCGATTGGCGAATCCAAATCCCTTGCCAGTCGCATCTGGTCCTCTCGGTGGCCGAATAATTTGTTCTTCTTCTCGTGACATTGGTGTAGATCTTCCTGATCCTGGACGTGAACCATCTCCATTCCTCCCGGATTTCTGTGCTATGATTGATCCCGGTTTTGATGTGTAATTCGGATCGAACAATTCTTTCGGTCCGTTCGAATTTCTACTATCAGGTCTCCTACTTTCACCTCCTCTCCCCCTTCCCTTTCCCCTGCTTCTCTCCTCGCCAAGAGGGGGTGTTCCGTTCCTCGGACTATTTGGACCACTACCTCCTCTTCCACTGCCACTTCCAGCTGGACTCGGAGCACCTAGTATCCTGGTTCTAGCCTCATCATAACGCTTCTTCCTCTCCTCCAACTCCCTTTGCGCCTTTTCGCGCAATTCCTCTGCGCTTGGTCCGGCCGCAACTATTTCCTCTTCGTCTTCTACTTCGACCGTTACAGTTCTACCAGTACGTGGATCGACCTTTGTTGTGGTTCTCGGGGTGGGCTTTCGAGAGAGAAGGGTAAGAGGTGCTTTAAAAGGAGTTGCTAGTGGAACTGGTGAGGAGAGACTTGGCGGGAGGAAAGGTATCCCAGATGGATTTTCGGGGGTTTCGCTGTCGTGGCACGGTCAGTGATTGGAGAATGCAGAAATATTAGGACGTAACAGGGAGGTGCTGAAAAAGAAGGGCTAAGAGAAGAAGTAGAACGAACGCAGATTCCCAAATCTTCCTGTTAGTCTCCGCATGTTTTGCCAATCGCTCCGCCTTTGAAATTGTGGTTTCATCCTCGACTGCTGTTTTTGGTGCGGGTACGGAATCTAATGCATCTGCTTGGCTTTCCCAATCGTCGTCCCAGGCATTGGGAACTACTTTCTTGACCATCTTGCAACGAATAAATTGTGTGAATATACGCGGGTTGTGTTCTACGTCTATGTTTATTCGGGGGGTTATTGCGATGATGAAGGGATGGATGTACAATGGAGGGGTTTAAATATTTAGTCTTCAAAATAAAGGTAAATTTTACGCTAGTGAAGGCTACTGTGGGGGTGGTCGATGCTTGTCTTGGGATACTACAATTATTAATAGAGTAGGATATATATAGGAGCTTCGTGCCTGGCCTGGTAAACTTTTAAAGAAATCATCAGAAACTACTTAGATACTTAATTGATTCTTCCATTTTTAACCGTATATTCACTATTACCGTATCGAACCAGATTGGCCTTATCATCTGGACAAAATGTCGGGTAAGTATTTCAATCCAAATTCTAGAACAAACCCATCTTCCAAAACCAAACAACTTACAAATTCTATAGCAGAACAACAGCAACCACACTCCCCCGAAGAAGAATCTCTTCAAGAAGACACAAACATGGAACTTCCTGAGTCTCCGCCCGATACTTCCTTCCACAATAATAGTAGCTTTTCCGACACGCCTGTTACAACACCGTTGAAGTCCAGCGATCCAACCAAGATCAATCATGGTGCGCCTGGCAGTTCCTGGAGCACAAAGAAGTTTAAGGAAGAATATGATAGGTTTTTTGACATTCTGGTTGATAAGAACTGGGATAGTGAGTTTTTCCCTTACTGCTTCTTGGGGGAGGTGGCAATCTAGGAAAGGAATGCTAATTATGATGATAGCTAGGAAATATGGCGACCCTTTGATGAAGTGAGGACAGGTGAGGACGTTTGGTGGCCGGAAAGACGCTTCCTCTACACGAGATTACGATTGCATGTTTGCTACGACTGGGAACGATGAAGATATCATATGGGAGTCAGAGGATACCACCGGCGTTTGTTAGGGCGGAGGAACGTAGTAAATGCCCTCGGTGTTGCTGTACTAGCTGCTAAGACCAACTACACTTAGTTTGCTCTTCAGTCTTGCCAGTTAATGCCATCGAGTATGTCTATATGGGGGCATTAATTTCTGGGCATTTGGGGCACCTGCAGTATGTTCATATGCAGACCGAGGTCACAAAATATCATGATTTGACGGCAGCGCCAGTATACTGCAGTTTTGGGATGTGTCATACATTTACTAGATGAAATGTGCTCTGCTTCTTGAGCCCCTCGGACATTGCTAACTAGACCTGGTAGCTATACTAGTAAACTCTCGCCTTTCTATACGCTCAGTCGGAGACAAGCATTCTAAGTCGTGTGTCCAGCCATCCATTTTGTGCTATCTTCTTCCTTGTATTGTCTTGAGTTTAAGTCCTTTTCGAACTTTATTGATGCTCTCCTTAGTATGGTTAAGTAAACAGAAGCAGTCTCAAAGTCCTCGATGGGGAATCCGTGTGCTTGGTCGGCTGCACAAGGCGCTTGAGGGCCAGTAGACATCCCTTGTTCGTCAACTTTTTGCCCTTTTTGTCCTTTTTGAACTTGCATTGTAAGAATCCCTCTTCATACGGCTTGCGACAATACCAACTTTCGTTTTATATCCACTACAATTTCTAGAAGTCAGTACTCGCCTATAGCGGATAGACTCGAAAGCTACCAGGTGAAATCTACACGTTATGTCAGGCTCGTTCAACGTCCGGGTGTGCATGTAATGATCTGGATCTTGAACTTCTTCAAGTGAACTATATGAATAGTGAAGGCCACGGCTTAACATTCTAGAAGTTCCTATTTGACTGCAGAATCAGTTCGCCTAGTTTAAGTAAAATGGCCGATAATGCATTGCCCACAACAAAGTATATATATAAGATTTACTTCAATAAACGGGAAACACATCACTATGCGATCCAGTTTCACTGGTAGCCATGCAGCAGCTCTGTTGTAATCTCGTATACCTCCATTATTGATCTAGTATTATACGAGATTATAAATTGTTGTATCAACGCCAGCATTTCTAGCATCACTTCCTACCCTTGGGAATCTTTTCCTCTTCAACCTCTTTCTAAACTGTCTACCATATACAACCCGAACCAGTTCTACTCATGGTGCTGATCGCTCTCCAAGGGCTAACCAGGCGCCGACAGAATGATCCCCAATACCAGTTGAGCAGCATGCCAACTCAGATCTTTCGTTGACGCCTCTGTCGTCGTAACTTTCCCATCACCTCCACAGATGATGCGTTCGTAGATGATTTGACAATTTTCTGGCCCTTGATCTCTTCACAACCCAACTCACTGGCTATCTTTCCCAATGCGGCAGTCCTTTCTCGCAATGCGGCAGCCGTCCCTCGTAAGGTAGCAATCATAGCATCCTACCCATCGTTAGTTAGCAACCAAGCTATATATTCTTACAGACGTTCTCACCAATTTCTCATCACCTCGCGAGTCACCTTCTGCTAGTGCATTATTTACATAGTGTGGTAAAGTCTTCGGCAAAGATACCTTAAGAGTTTCGTTCATACGAGAAACGAAATCTCCGTAAGCGTTTAAACCCTCTGGGGTGTCCAAGTTATTTGCATTATCGAGCGCGGTCAATTCCTCGATGATGGTTCGACCAGACGGTAATTTCATGTATTCGTCGGCCCTTGGTTCGTGCTCAGTTTCGAACGTGATTAAATCTTCTTCGTGGCTTGGGTCGAGCTCGATCTGCTATAGGCACACGATTGTTAGTAAAGCATCACATCAAAATTGACTTGGATCCATTGCATGCAATGCATCTAGTACTTACTGTCTGTCTATCACGGTCATCAAAGCACGTACCCAAACTCGCTTCTTGGGCGGGCATCGCCTCCCTGTTGCTTCCTTGGCCGTTCGATGTGTCAGTATCCATAGCGGAGCAAGTCTGCGCGTTATCGCGGCGAGAAGGAGTAATTTAAACTGCGCAGGTGTTGAGAAACCAGCAACGACAAGAGGCCCCCACACTGAAAGGCACAAAAGGGTTGCTTCAGAATATTGGTTTGTTTGATTTCGAATTGCTTCAATGGATGTATCAGAGCTTGTAGTCGGACAGTGCTGGAACACGTATGCCAATATAGAAAAAAAATTCATAAGACAGTAGAGGGCCCAATGAGTTGAGGAAGTTCGTGCTGATACTGCTTCCACACCAAGTGGGTTTTTTGTCGCCGACGTATTCAGCTTGAAGTTTTGTGACGACCAATACAATGTAACCAGCAATGAGAAATAATGTATCAAGGACGACGATAATTGTATAAAGTTGCTTTAAAACTCGACGATTCGAGCGTGCTCGTTCAATCCCTAGAAATAATTCACTAAGCAACCTCCCAATGCCATACCGCAATATTCAACCTTTATTCAATAACTAAGAATATTATTGATAATAATCATCAAGTCGGATTTAAATAATCAAATTCTCAAATCTTAAAAGCTGCTGTTAGAAGATTTGATTTATTGAGTTGATTTGAGATTTTGAGATTGGTTAATGAATGGGATGGGGAAAATACCTTTATTTTCTTGTCTTTCTTGCTTGATGTCTTCTAATTCTCTATAAGAAGACATTGTGATTATTTGTGAATAGGCAGATAAGAAAGTAGGAAAGTGAAATTAGAATATACATCCTGATGTGTACTAGGTCTACAGGTATGTATGTAAATTTTGAGTAAATACAATGCAACGCCGGTTTTT